>OZ025291.1:462950823-463173494 GCA_964019185.1 Maratus speculifer
AAATATAATTCTTTTTTTATTTCTTTTACTTGTGATTATGTCCCCATTTTTGTCAGAAAAATTCTTATAAATATTGTGTCCAAATATTTGTGTTTAATATTTAACAAAAAGTACTATATCTATTTTTATTTTAATTCTGACATCATATTTATTTATTTTTCTTAGTTTAATTTTTCGAATGGAAATTGCTCAATTGAAACTTATTGCCGTTGAAAAATTATTATTCCAAATTATGATTTTTTTGGCAACGATAAAGGAAGTTGGTTAAATTTTATCTGAAAATCCTTATTGATTCTGTATGAAAAAGAAGGAAATTTTGAATTATTATGGAAAATATTTGAATAAAATTAATAAAACGTAGCCTATGTTCTTTTCTGGGCTATGTTATATTCATACGCAAAGATACAAAGACATTGATTAATTCATCTGTTTTGATGTTGACTTCATTTGAATTTTCGTACACATTTTCAAATTTATAACATTATGAGGATAAGGATTAAGATGAATGGTTGCTTAGCAACCATTAATAGAAAATAAAGAAAATGAAATAAATACATTTGAAATAAGTAAATCTCTAAAACAAATTAGGCTATATTATTGGAACACATTTATAAAAAACCTCCAAAATTTACAGTAATAATTTTAAAAATCTGACAAATGCATAGACAAAGTTTCAAAACAAAACAAATAATTTAACTGGTAAATTTTAGTATTCATTTATCATTAAATTCCATTAATCAAATGTTTCATTTTCTCTCAAGGAAAAAAAATTGAAAATCATTGGATTTGCCGTAGAAAAGCATTATTGCACAAAATCAAATATTCTATATTTTCCGAACGAATGAATCAAATCTAAAAAAACCATACAGCTTAATCCCAGTGCCTCACCAACATACCCACCTAATTTCAAGCTTTTTGTATTAGTTATCACGGAACAGACAGACAGAATCAAAAATAATTTGTGTCTCCAAAGTAAGCCTTCACTGACGTTTTGGCAATTATTATTATTATTTTAAAATACTGTATTCTGTTTGTGTTGAAAAGTATTTTCAGTGTATGCTTGGTGCATGATTTTGTATTCTTGATGTTAGCAGACATTAGCGTGCCGCTGTTTTTCACACTGTATTGTAATTGCTTGTACACATGTAAATAGTGTATCTATTATCGTAGATGCTTGGTTGAGCAAAAAGTTCTGTGGAAATTTGTGAAACTTGTGAAAGTATTGTGTTATGCACAAATTAACAACAAAAACAACAAGGACTGTCATAGTCCACGACTTTCTGCCAGATTCCAGATTTGCTGGAAGTACCATGGTGGCTCCTTGGAATAAAAAAAACTATTGACGTGCTTCTTCAAATTCAAATGAACAAGCCTTGAAAAATAGTAATAAAACACTGTAATAACTGGCAATAAAATTGATAAATAAACTAAAATACTTTGTTAAATCACCATAAAATGAAAAAATTAAACAGGACGCGTTTCGAGCTACAACAATAACAGCTCGTCAACAGCTAAAACCCAACACGTGTCTGTAAGGCACAGAGTCGTGTTTCATTGATTGGAAGAGATTACATATGTTAAATCTTATTGTAATATAATAATTTCTAAACATCTCTAAAAATTCTTCCTAAGGCTATTTTCATATGAATATGTATGGAAATAGTACACAAAATAACAACATTCGTTATCTGTAAGACAATGAAATATTTGTTAAACTCTAATTAATCAATTAAGATAGATACTATTAATGTTATTAACATAAAAGTAATTTTTTTCTAAAAACTACAAATAAAAATTCAGATCCAAAAGAGTTAATAAAATTTCTTCATAATTCAATTCAGATAAGGGAATCTATTTTTTTATTTCATGAATAACCTTTTTCCTAAATAACGAATTTTATTAAAAAATATTAAATTAAAAATTTTTGGCTTGTAATTACTCATTAAATATTTATATCAGAATTAATGATTTTTATAACAGAATATTCATAAAGTTTTGATAAAAATAAAAGTATAAATGAATATATATAACTTTTTTACGATGCATAAAATCTTACATTCTAAAATGCTGATAATTTTCTGTCTTTTTTGTGATGCATCTGGATTGAAATTCCTGAACTCCTATAGATATCCCACTAGACTCCTTCATACAATACAAATTCTGGTAATTATTAGATTAAACTTTCCCAGAACTTTTTGCTCAACCTAATCAAAGTGTCCTTATGCCCACTTTTTTGTTTCCCTAATGCTGTCATCTTGAAAATACTTCATTAAAGAGTATGCAATTCCATAAAGACAGATGGCTTCTTTTTTAGTAGAAAAAGGTTAACATCTAGGTTAAAACAGGGAACAGACTACAGTAACTTACATTTTTCATTGGAAAAACTCAACTGACTTATCCATAAACTGAATAAAAATGGGTTATATATATATATTGCATGTAAACATCAGTGTTCTGCTCCGCAGTTAACAATGGTGGAATAAGATGTCAAATTTATCCATCAACCCTTTAAAACATTCTGCATATTTTTGTTTGCTTGTTTATTAAGTCATAGTAGCTATGAAAAGAGTTGGTATGATGATTTGCATTTGATAACCTTACATATTTATTTTTCTCATGCTCTTCAAAAATTAATATCAATTTTGTGCTACATTAATCTGGCTTACTTCTCAGAAAAACATTCTTAGGATGTTTAACATTTTGAGTGCCAAGTCTTATTTTGTCTGTCTGTCTTTCTGTTTGGGCCACAAAATAAAGTGCTTGTTAATCAATCTACACAGTGTCAGTCATCTATGATTTACGTGGCACTCAACTTGTTAACTGTTTAAATGCTAATGTTCTCAAATGGGAACATGGCATTATTTGTAATACAAAACATATATTTTCCAAAATAATAACGATGTCCTTATCTTTCCTATAAAATATAAGGTTGATTTGAACTTTTGAAATGAAAATACTTATCTTTAAGCATTTATCACAGGTATTAAGAAATATGTAAATTCATTAATTTGCATAAAAAATATATTATTTTCTTTTATCGTTTTCTCTAATATAACTTACATTTGATCGCTAGGAATCTAAATGTTTTTGGAATTCGAGAAAATACTCAAGAACAATATACAATAGCGTATAGTGGAAAATAATTTGTTATGTTTGCATAGGTTGTCAATCAATAATCACATTACAAAATGCAAACACTGAAATGAAAACAGCCAAAAAAACTGCAGAAATATATTTTTTTGGGTATTTTCTAAATTTGAATGCGTAAATTAAAACATTTGAAGCTGTAATATAGGAAAAACAAAATTATAATTACATTGCGATATTAATTCGGCATCTAAACAATTAAAGGCTTACTAGGCCACAAAAGAAAATGATCCCTGAAAGATAAACAAATAAATTGTATTGAAATGTATGTTCTTTTGTATTCTTTGCAGTAAAGTTTGTTTCTCTTATTGTACTTTCAGGATGGTTTTCAACGAGGATTGTCCTTTGGTAATGAAGATTTCTTTGACTCGGGTTGAAAAAAATGCAAGTGAAGGTCTGAGTCATCATTAAGCCAGTGTTTGTTGTACATTGATGTATAAAAAGACTTTTAATAGATATATGCAGGATCGTTGTCAGGATGTTCATTTTATTAAGGATAACATATTTTTAATCGTGTTTTTGTAACTCTTGCTCTGTCTCAGACACTGCAAAAAAAAATTAAATTAAAACATTTCTTTTTAATAAACAAGCTATTTTATAAATAGAAATAACAAGAAAAGAGCATAATATAAAGGATACTAATGGAGAATCCGTTTTTGTAAAAAAAAAAAATGCACTTGTTCTTAATAAAAACGATTAAATTGTTTGTTTTGTGGATTACTTATAAAAATTTCTACTGTGAAGATATTTTGAAGTTTATAAAGCTTCATTTGAATATGTGGGGGTGTTGTGGTTACTCAGAACCACTGCCATTATTTTTATTCAATTTAATTTATCGTGTATTTTATTAATCTTTATTCATTTATTATAAAAGTTTGCATTCTAAAAATTTACTTTAATTCTCGCCTTTTTTAAACTTCCCTGTAAAGTTTCTTTTCTTACGTAACTTTTTGTTTATTTCAAAATGATAAAATGATTTCGAATTTGTTACTTCCGGTTGTGGTTTGTTCCAGAACTTTCTCAAATATTCCAAGGGGATGTACTTCCGTTTTTATAGCCCCTCCCTCCGTCCAGTTGGACTCTATTCTACTGATGTGTAATTTAAAATAGGTGAATATTTGTCTACTTTATTGGCTTCGCATCTTTCTGGTGCTATAAAATTCTAATCTTGAAAATTCAATTTCCCTATCAGTGTGTAATCGTTTGGCCTATCTGTTTCATCGCCACTTCTCTAGCCCTGCCAATTGGCGTATTATAGGATTAGGCAACCCTCCCTTCGCCTTTTTTTTTCTTTTGCTCGGAATAGAATCAGAGAGTGTGTCAGGTGTCTGCGGTGATTGTTCCAAAAAAGGACTGAAGACATCGTCTGTTTTGATACGAAAAATAATTTAAAATTAAAATTTTTACAATAGAAATGTGGTGATGTACCCCTTATGAAATTCCTTGCAGCATTAGATGGGTCCTCGCAAAATAGGATCTGAGGTGTAAGGAAAATTTTCGTCGAACCATAATCATTTATTTCAGATGCACTTCATTGTATTCAAAGGATTACATCTTGATTCCAAAAAAAAAAAAAAGTCACCCCTAATTCCCCAGGAGATGCCCATTTCCTTTCAAGTATTTTTTTTAGTCGTCAAAATTGGGTCTTAAAGTGATCCTATATTGCCAGGTCTCTAGAAAAATGAGAGACCCCGATGTATTTTGTCTGCTTTTCTATAAGAATAAAAACAAGATTTTGCAACAAAAAATAAAATTCTTTTCAAAGAAGAAAATTCCCTACATATTTTATTAATGTTTTTTTGTGTTCTATTTTTTTCAAGTTCCTGCAGGTAAGCATTGTTCTATTATTCTGTTTATTTTTCCTTACATATGTCCAAAATTGATGAACACAGACTGTCATGTTTTTGCGGGCGCAAACAACGCAATGATACTTGGAAATTATTAATTTTTTTTCGGAATGGCATAACCGTTCCAAGTAAACACAAAAGGGGGTTCTGTGTCGATTTATGTGACAAACTCATGAATGAATACTTTTCATGCACATACAGTCTTCTAAACATATTTTAAAAGATATAAAAAATATTCAGTATTTTGATAAATATCCAGTATTTTCAAAGTAACTAAGTTACTGTTGATAATGTATTCAAACATAAGATAAAGAAAAAACTAAAATATATTGCTTTTTTTTTTTAGAATGGAGAGACAGTAAAGCTCTTGACTCTCCTAGTAGGAAAACAGTATACGATTTTATATCTCATCCACTGGTCTCTGCTTTCAATTGAAAACCTTTACTTTTTAATTTTTTTTTTTTTTTAATACTCAGTGTTCTAATCAACCGATGTTAACGAAAATTACACTTACAGAATCAATGTAAGCAAGTCAGAAATTGCACTGCAAACATAGCAAATAAGCTGCATTCGTATTATATCGAAAAAATATTCAGGTCTTGGTTTAATAGTATATAGCACATCGGATACAGTATGGTATCTGATTATACGGAATGTATATTTTAGTATACATTTTATAGATGCATGTCCATTTTATTTTGTTCGAAAGAGTGTAACATCATTAAAATACACTTGAAACTATTTTTCCCTTTGGCTGTTCTGTAACGGGATATTTTTGGTTCTCTCTGTCATGAAATGACTTGGCAAAATTATGCAACAATTACATATTTTAAATGATTCATTTGGGTACATTTTACTCTGTTATATGCGGACGGACAGAACGATGACTATAGGTGCTATGTATTTACATAATTATGAACGCAAATTGAACAAGTTGGAAATTGCACGTGAAGCATAGCAAATGAGGTGCGTTCGTACGATAACGAGGTTTTAAAAATATCACTCTCATATATCAATCGCATAAAATTGTAAATAATTACAATTAAAATGCGCACCAAACAATGTTCTCCCTATGCCATTATACAATGGAATACTTTTGTGTAGCCTTGTAAGTCGATAACAAATATTCTTTGCACCACAGATTATGCAAAATGTATATTATAACATGTACTTTATAGATGCATATCAATTTTATTACGTTCAAATGAGTGTAACACCATTAAAATGCATTTGAAACATTTTTCTCCATTAACCCTAATGTAACGGAACACTTTTGATTGTCCCTGTAGTTGAACTATGCATCCGATTTTCATAAAATTTGAAATAATTCGACAAAATTATGTAATAATTATGTATTTAAAATTTCAAACGATTAAAATGCATTTGAAACTTTTTTCCCAATTGACCATAATGTAACGGAATCCTTTTGATTGTCCCTGTAATGGATCTATGCATCTGATTTTCATAAAATTTGAAATGACTCGACAAAATTATGTAATAATTATGTATTTTAAATTTCAAACGATTCGCTTGGGTAGTTTTTGCGTTGTTATATGCGGACAGACAGACGGACGGACTGAGCGACAACAATAGGTGCTACGTATTTACATAATTACGAACGCAAATTGAAAAATGGATACATTTTACAGCTGTAAATCCAATATTTTTAAACATTTTATAGGCCACTATCATAGGTCTACTCGTTGTTGTTGAAAGAGATAAATTTAAATTGATTAAAATAAATAGTTCAACTTTTACATGGAATTTTTGAAAAAACTTTAGAAATTTTGAAAGAAAAAAATTGTTTGCGAGTGGGGTTCACGCTTTTAGGAGCTATGACAGTTCATGAGATACAGGGCCGTACGAAAGGGGGCAGTCACCCCGGGCGCGGAAATTTAGGGAGCGTCAAATTTATACTGCCAACATCAATTTTGACCTGTCACGAGGAAAAGTTGGGGGAGGAGGGGACACCAAACTGAAACTTTGCCCCGGGCGCAGTTTTCTCTTCCCCTCCCCCCCTTTGTGAAATACAGCCTGGACAGATACTTTATCGCCTTCCCCCCTTCACATGCATTTTCGGTTTTGATTTAAATCCATTGCTTTAGTGGAATTATGAAAATTTTCCATTTTTTAAATCTGGGTTTTTAATTTAATTGTGTGTTAATTAAAACTTTTTCAAAATGTTATCAGCTATAAGTAGGCGAAATTTCAAGTCTCTAATTTGTGCAGTTTCTCCGCGATGGATACCTAGATAGACAGAGGAGTAAGACGAACAGGATTTCGCCAGATGAACGTAGCCCAAAAAGCTGTTTTGCTACGCTGATTTCTGCTGTTTCTTTATTAACTTTAGGGATACACCGAATAGTGATTTTGGCCGAATATTCAACCGACAGGTGAACCAAATACTGAATATTCAGCTAGCCGAGTAGTAATTGTTGGGCCAAATACCGAATATTCGGCTTTCCAAATACTTTTTTCAAAGTTTAAAGATATTAGAATGTTACTTTTAAAACAGTTTTACATATTTAATAAAAGAAACTTGCATTTTGATAAACAAGAGTTTTTTCATAAGAACATTTAGTATTGAAAAAAGAATCCGCATTGAATTTTTTAAGAAGCACAATTATGAGACTTTTTTAAATACAGTACAGAACCATTTATCTGGAATAGTTGGGGTCAGATCAGATCTATTCCGGAGAACTGGTTTTTCCAGTTAACTGGTTGAAACATTAAAGCAACATCCACTTGATAAGTTTTATGGAATACAGGTGGTTGTGATATTACTTCTGATTTTAAAATTATTATTAGATTACTTGAACTAAGAATCAGATGTAAGTGCGATCGAATGTTAAGAGTTTGAAAGAAGGTAATTTATGGAAATTCCTTGGGAAGAAAAATTCTTCTGTTTTCTCTGCATAAAAATGAAAACATCTGTAATATAACTTTATAGGCTTCTATTTCAAATGCCAGATGCTGTTATCAAACTATACCATTGTTTCAGGCAATGTATATGTCAAACTGACACTTTTTCCTACAAAAATTTTAACATTAGTCTATTAGAAATATTATTCCGGATAAATGGTTTTCCAGTTAACTGGTTTCCGGATAAATGGTTCAATACTGTAATAAAATTTTAAATTTCATGGTTTCTTCTACGAATTAAAACAAACATTTTAAAATCAAAGAGAAATAATGAAAAAATGGTCGAAGAAAAATTTTACAGTCTCTTAATTGTTCTTTTTCAATAACGCAAGGCAGATTTTTTTTTTCAATGTAAAGTACAAATACTTTCAACTTAATTTCTGAATAAAGGAATATCCAGCTCATAGTTCTTTTCTTAAGAATGATGGCATTTTCCACCCTTTCCATCATATCATATTTTACAGAAATCAAGGCATATGAGTTGAAAATATAAGTTATGGTATCTTATGTATTGTTAATGCAACAAAAGAAAACACAAGTTTGACCTACAGTGAGATGAAGTACAATGTATTTATGATTATGGTTTCATGAACAAAAATTGTCTTGATTTGCTATTGCTATTCTCAAAAGTTTTTCTTTCTTATTTAAGGACTTTTATTTAAGAAAAGCAAGAAACAAATTATTTACAAAATTTAGGACCTTGCATTTGCTCATCATTTATTCTTAAGGAGAATCTTAATAAATCACCATTTTAATCTTTCTCGTGGTTAATTTTCTTAAGTTATACTTTAAAAACAACAAATAATGTAAAAACATTCTATTTTATTTAAATATGATTTTCTTTCTAATTATTTTAAATATATTTATAAATTGACAGTTAAAAATAAAAATTGTGAAAAGTTTTTAAAAATGCGTTTTAAAAGGTTAAGTTAAGTTTTGGATTTGGCCGAATACTTTGATATTCGGCCTAACCGAATATTTGGTAACATGGCCAAATACCGATTAGATACCGAATATTCGGTGCATCCCTAATAAACGTAAAGACAAAATGAAAATATAACACACGTCGGCACTAAAAATAACAAAAATTTTGTCTTGTGCCTGGGATATTTTAACGAATTCTTAGGTAATATTGCATGATAAATTTGAGAATATTTTCTCAATCATGTCTAGATTTTTTTTCTTCCATTTTTACTGTATTTATGTCCATTTGATTTCATTACATTGTAAAAACGTTTTTCCAACAATGTATATGGGTTGATACATCTGCAGCTTTCGATAATAACCAGGTAAGGCATATTTTTTTGAAAAAATTGAGATAACTTGGGAAAATGTAGCTTTAAAAGATTACTTTCATCTGCTATAGTACTGAAAAATGAAAATCGAATACTTCCCGACATAGGGCGACTATAAATTTTCATTTAAAAATTGAAAAAACAGTAATAACCGGGTAAGTGCTTAAAGATTGAAAAAAACTAGACGTTGGGGGCCACCGTAATACTTACCCATCATGGATATGCATAATATAAAATATGAAAATAAAACGTGTAAAATATTTATAAAATGCATTGCAATTCCAAAATAAAATTCAAACGCATATTTAAATAGTTTTAATATACATAGTCATGCTTTATTAATGAATTACTGATGAGCCAAATTCGACAAATTATATAAAACGTCAAAATACTCAAGTAATACTGGATTGCGTAAAAGAAACATCCTTATAACTCTAAAATTAATAATCCTATTAACTAACAATTTACTGCGTCGGATGAAGCGTCTCATTTCCAATTAAAATATATCTTTGAATTGAAATTTTGAAATTTGATTGAAATACAGGGTCATGAAATATCAAAGAATGCGGAAAACAGGATTACACATATCTCGGCAACTCATAATTCGATTGACTTCGTTCTTTATGCAAAATTTGTGTTATTTTATTGCCTTTTACATCCACTCTTTCAAATAAAAAATTTCGAAAATTTTTATGTACCTTTTATCAGAATGAATTTTTCGAGAGTCTGAAAAAAATAGTTCCGGATAATCGAGGTTACTGATATTAAATAGGCTTCGTCCCATTCTCACATACTAAGTACATGCAAAATTTCAAGTCTCTATCTCAATTTGTTCGGGAGATAGAGCGTTTACAGACAGACAGACGGACGGACGGCAAATTTTTTTTTCGGAATTTCCAGTATCTGAAACGTGTAAATCCGCCAAAAAAATTTTTTCGATTTTCAAAACGATTGCAAGACTTACCCTATACTACGTATGATGGGTAAGTAAAATGAAAAAACAGTAATAACCGGGTAAGTGCATCCTAATTGAATGTAGTGAAAATTATTAAGTTCTAATCTATTTTATAAAAGTAATGATAAAAAGACATTTTTGAAAACTTTAAACGTTAGTTACTCAAAATATTAAAAATGTGCCTTACCTGGTTATTACCGGAAGCCACAGATATAGATACAGGGTGTCCAGCGAGTAAGGCCCTGATTTCAAAATTAAATTTCTCAAAAACAAAGATCGATAGAATTATGCGGTAAACGGTTTGTTTATAAGGTAAGGTGTGAAAATGTTATACAGAAGTTTCGAACGGTGAATATTTTGAAAAGATTGTGTTCTGATTACAAAGGATGCTTGAGTTTTCTGGCTTTAGATTGCTTGCAGAGAGCGAGTTTTTTCGGTGTACAGTACTATACTTTAACGATTTTTCGAAGAAAATTTTTGGAATTTCAAAAATTTAATTCTAAAAATCATTAAAATCTAGCATTATACGCCGAAAAACTCTCTCTCTGTAAGTAATCTAAAACAAGAAAAACGTTAAATCAAGCATTCTTTGCAATCAGAATGCAATCTTTTCAAAATATTCACCGTTCGAAACTTCTGTATAACAATTTTTACAAACTACCTTTTTAAGCAAACTACATTTTTACTTAATTTTTACAAACCGTTTACCGCATAATTCTATCGATCTTTGTTTTTGAGAAATTTAATTTTGAAATCAGGACCTTATATGCTGGGACACCCTGTATGTTAGTGTGTTTTAAGAGAAATTAAACAAGTTTGTTTCTTAAACAAATGTTGGCAACATGTTAGATGTAACTTACAAAATCTTTGTAGTTTTCAATTTTATGTTTCGCAAGGAAATTTTCTCTACTTCTACAAAGGGTTGCCAAGCTGTCCATTCTCGTTTTTACGAATTTAGTGTCTTTTATAGGTTTACAGATCATTGGTACTGTTGTATCAAAAACCTCTGCTTTAAGTTTTTCAACACACGCTTTTGTTTACAAGTGTCTGTTGTCCACTTTGACTAATACCTGATAGTATATTACAATGAAAGGCAGTGGCACCAATTTATATGGACCCATGGGGCCCAAGCCTACCCAATATTTTGAATTTTATAGGCCCAATTTTCATTTTTCTATTTAGTTATATTATTATTTTTATTCATTATTATTATTATTTATTATTTTTTTCTCCCTAGAAGAAAATTTACTTTTGCCAATGACCACGTGTTTTAATTATCCAATTGGCATTTATATATCCCAAATTACTGAAATGTTCATGTTTAACTTTCTGCTATTTCAATTTGTAGTCATGTTCATGACATGATGATATTACAATCAGGGATGTAATGGAGTGTGTACTGGGGTATATGCCGTATATCTTCTGGATTTTTTTAAGGAACACCGTATACACTTTGTTTCTCATGAAATCCATAGCATGTACTTTCTAGGGTATACTCTCTGCCTTGAGCGTATACCCGCTGCGTCGATCGTATAATCTCCAGTTTTTTTTTTTTTTTTACAACTACACCTCTGATTACAATAAATAGTAGTGTCTTTGTAAGGAACAACGCATGAGAATATAATTTAATAAAATTGCAACTTTATTAAAGCATGATAGCTTGACTTAAAATTCTCATCTTTCATCATCTGCCCACCCTTTAAAGAAGAACAGACTAGTCGTACCACTTTCCAAAATATTTTTTGTCCATTCAAGTATTTTTCAAAAGTTGGCGCCCCTGGTGAAAGGGTACATATCTTAAAACCTAGACCTGATATGTCAAAATCAAGGTTATATTTAGTTTTAGAGGACCAATTTTCTACGGAAAAGGTTCCTGAACATCAAAACTGGGTTGCCAGTTTAGCCCGTACTTTCAATTTATATACTTCCAATTCACACCAGAAATTCTAAAACAAAAATTTCACTTTAAGTAATGACAAAATGCCTGTCATTATTTAAAGTAAACAATTCTATACAGAATTTCTTGTGTGAATGTAAAATATCAGAATTATAAAAGAGGCCAAATCTGGCAATCCAACAGCAAAATTACTGTTTCTTACAAGAGAACTGCAAGAAGTGTAAGTCACCGATTTTGACGAAAGTGGTATCGTTGGAAAGATCTCATCGTGAGCAGTGAAAAACTCAACTTCATATTCCCTAGTTAGTGAAATGAAACATTATTGAAACTCTCTTTTTAGGATTTCTAAATGGATTTCTGAACGTGTCTTCTTCCATTCATTTATGTTAAAGGATAGAAGAGAATTTCTTTAAGAAGGCTCATGGGTTGAAACCTTTTCAAAAAATCGATTTTTTTAAATGATCTATGTCAGGTTCGGAAAAACATCTGCTATTAGAACTGGGGTTCTATGTTATTTTGGTCTTAATATATTATATATTATATTGTATGGGCTGCGTACTGAAGTTTCAAAGTGACATTCTTTCCTTGTTTAAATCTGGATCTGAGCAGGTGAACATGTACAGATGGAATGAAGGGAAAAAAAAGGGTTGGAGAGGGGTGTGTCTGATCTTTGGACATGTCTGTCGAAGATGGGTAGACAAAAGACATTTCACGAACGAAGGAAAGAGCTTGGAATGCGAGAAACGTAGAAACCCCGGGGGGGGTGGTTACGTTGAGTAGAAGCAGGAGATTAGGAGGGACAGTGTTTTGCTGAGGAGTGGCAGTTGGAGCCTACAGGGCAGAGTGGACGATGGTCCCTAGGTGGATAGCTTTGAGATAGAGCATAAGGCTGGGTGAGGTTCGGAGAGCTTAGGCTTAGAACCCATGTGTTGGGAGATTTGAAATTGATCTCTGGTAAAGTTAATTTAACGTGTATAGAGTGATAATACGTAGTTTTAACAGTACACAGCCAGTATTTACTGTATTTAATTAAATGTTGAACCGGATCACCTACATCCGAGTTTTAAGTGTAAATAGTGTTTTGTGTTGTGTAAATAAACTGTTAATTTAGTTAATTGAAAGCGTTGGTTTTCATTTAAACAATCCTCTCAGTGCGTGACCGATACCACGTAACCATGTCGGGGGTCACTGAGAAAAAAAATATGCCGCCTTCAACTAGAACGAATAGTTAGTCACTTTCTAAATACCTAAACTAGAAATATAGATGTCCAAACTATGCGAGTAGGGTAAACAACTAAGCTGAATAGGCGAAATGACTTGACATTTCTAGTCTCTTCTTCTCTATGAGACAAAACGGCATTGAACCGTTTCAGTAGCGAGAAATTATCGCTTGATTTTAGGAATGATTTCTTAAGCTATAATTATAGTTACTAAATCAAATCTCTTGTGTTCGCATCTATTTGAAGAGATTTTTAGATAAATTTGACAACAAAAATATCGGAAAACGTACTTGAATTCTAGTAAGAGGCTCTGGAACTCTCTAAGAAATGGAACTAAAATTTATAAGGATGACATGGAACTATTTTTTCTAGAGCCATTACTTAGATTCTATATGCCAGAACCATATTTTTTTCTCAGTGGCAGCAATAAATAACACGGAATTTCTTCAAAGTTGTGCGGGCTAAGGGGAAACTCCGACAATCTAGTTTGATTATTTAATTAATTCTTAACTCAATGCAAAAAACCGCATAAAAACATTTGCATTTTTAACGGAGTTATAAGCATTTATGTATCAACACTTTCATAGCCGCATCCATATCATTTCAACTTTAAGTCGCGTTTTCTCAAAACTTCATTTTTGATTATTAACACCAAGATTTAAGAAAACACTGTTTGACGGAATGGCTTAACACGCATATAATAACATTATTATCTATAGAATGAATTAATATAGTTTAGATAGTTTAATATTTTGACTATTTTTAATGAAAAAAAAGTTGTATTTTTTAAGGGGGTTTTAAATTTTCAAATTTGAGAGATTTTTTAATTTTTTTTTTTTTTTTTTTTTTTTTTTTTTTTTTAAAGTGATAGTTATATTGTTAACTCATTCTATATATAATGATGTTAAATGCATGCAAAAAAAAAAAAAAAAAAAAAAAAAAAAAATTAAGCCATTCCATCAAACAGTTTTTTTTTTTTTTAAATCTTGGTGTTAGTCGTCCAAAATCAAGTTTTGAGAAAACGCTACTTAAAGTTGAAATTATATGGGTGCGGCTATGAAAGTGTTGATACATAAATACCACCCGTGAACGCCATTTGTATCATTCTGGCCCTGGGTTAAAAATCGATTACAAAATCCAGGTTGAATTCATTAAAAGAATCTAAAAACAAAATTTGTCTTCATGATTTTCATCCAGAATGGGTGCATCGATCCGGTTATAATTATAAATGCTATAAACCAGCGGTTCCCAGACTATGGGTCGCGACCCACTGGTGGGTCTCAGCGGCTATTTTAGTGGGTCGCGGAAAAAAAATGGAAGTTTGTCGCAAACATATATTTCGTATTTCATCTGTTAAAAAAATATAACAATTTCAAATTTCCATATGAAAAAATATATGAGCATGCTACCCAGAAACATCTAAATGAGCTTTGAATTTCTTGATGGAGACCAACACAACATACTCGTGTGAACATGCTTTTTTGGCTGTTTTTAAAAAAATATGTATAGAAAAAACTGCGTGTTAAAGTGAATTAAAGTTGAAATTAACAAGTTTTAACCTTGATATAGATTCTTTCAGTAGTAAACACTAGTACTAAACGCTCTGATTATAAAGTTATGCTTTGATAGTAATTAAATGTATTTTTACCTATCTTTCTTGTTTGTGAGTTGTGATAATTATTATTTTATTTACACACATTGGAATTACGAATTGTTTTTTTCGTTGATAGTATATCCTTCGTATCAAAATTTGCCTTTTTAATAAGATAGGATAGCAGATATACTTAAACAGTTCATACAACAATTTTTCAACGAATAAACACCATTATATATTAGGTGGGTCGCGAAAACTTTTTTTATTTAAAAGTGGGTCGCGTACCAATAAAGTTTGGGAACCGCTGCTATAAACAAGCGGGTAAGTGTGATCGCAGATCGCGCAGAGGGTTACGTTTAATATCATTTTCAAAACACTTAATCATTAAATTAACAAACAAAAATTGGCAATAGAAAATGAATCATTCCTTGCATAAATGGCAGCATCATTATATTTAGGAATGCTCCTCCTGGAAATTATCCACTATCCTATCTCAAATTTTTATACTGAACTAATGATATTTATAGCAGGACTTCGTAAAAAACGCATTATACAGGGTGTTTATAAAGTCCCGGACCCATTTTGATGCTTAATAACTCATAAAAAAATAAAGATAGATTAAAATTAATAACACAAATGGTTAGATAGACTCAAAAAATTTCATGACCCTTGTCAATGAACTTCCACGTGTGCCCCCTTCGTCGCACGGAGAATATCAAGTCGATAGTCAATTTCACGCCAGGTAGCGGCAAGCATCCCTTAATTAAGCAATTTGAACTTTGTATGCATGCAGTCTTAAATTTTTCTTAATAATAAAGTTCGAAAATATATGAATTATTCCATCAATAAATGCCATAAGTTTGTTTATATCTTCATTATTTTATGAGTTATTAAACATCAAAATGGGTCCGGGACTTTATAAACACCCTGTATATACCGTATTTTCGGGTGTATAGCTCGCACCCTGTGTATAACCCGCACCACTAAATCGAGCAGTGCAGTAAAAAAAGTTCGTGTATAACCCGCGGAGATGCATCGGTGTATAGTCCGCGGGCTATACACCATTTACAAAACGTACATTTCGACCAGGGTTCGAAATTAGAAGCCATTAGTCATAATTTTTAACACAAATTTACCAAATTTTTTCGTGATGCATAATATCTACAGTAATTGGGCTAAAAAATTAAGATTATCAGTACCGTAATTTTCGGAAGAAACGCCGTGGCGTTTACGTGTTTTAAGATAAAATTTCAAGAGATGCGGCGTTTTTTCAAAGAAGCGTGATATTTAAAAAAAAAAATTCCGAAAATTAAAAAAAAAATCGGTGATAAATTCAAAATTTCGGACATAAAATGTATACGTATCTTAGGTCATTGGTTCCCAAAAGGATCGAATCCTCGGAATCGATCCGAAATGCACCAACTCCGAAAAGGAACGATTCCTCGGACTCTATCTGAAATGAAACGACTCCGGAAAAGTTCGATTCCTAGAACTCGTTCCGAAATGAAACGACTCTGTAAAGGAAAGATTCCTCGGAATCGTTTCGAAAACTGAATCGTTCCGAAATGACATAAATCACGCACTTTTTTTATTCTTTGCAACAGAGTAAGGTACCAACTCCGAAAAGGAACGATCCTCGGACTCTATCTGAACTGAAACGACTCCGGAAAAGTTCGATTCCTTGAACTCCTTCTGAAATGAAACGACTCTGTAAAGGACGATTCCTCGGAATCGTTTCGAAAAAGAGCGACTGCTCTGAATCGTTCCGAAATGATATAAATCACGCATTTTTTTTTTTTTTTTTTTTGTTGTTTGCAACAGGGTCGGTAGATTATTTTTTTGAAAAATAAACTAAAAATGATCTTAACTTCAGAATTGTCGAGATTGGAAGGGTTCCGGATTTTGGATTTTGTACTCTACAAACATAATGGCTATTATACATCTATCTGTGCAATACTTGGCGATAGTTGCGACAGTTCTTCCAAATCCAGAAATAACTGTGTTTAAGCAGTAAAAAAAAGCCTTTGCAAACACGGGAGAACTCTCTAAATTTCAAGGCATAGCGAAAAAAAATGTACAAATTTCGATGTTTTTTTCAAATCTTTTAAGGTTTAAAAATTGGAGAAAAAAATATCACGATTTCCAATTAAAAAAAAAAAAATCTTTGTATAACCCGCACCGTGTATAAGCCGCAGCGGCTTTTGGGGAGGTTTTTTTCTTGTATAAGCCGCGGACTATACACCTGAAAATACGGTATATAAAAAAATTATTTCACTTCCCGTGTCAAAATAGATGATGTAATAGGATGAAATAGAAACAAATAAGTGAGTTTTTCACGTGATTTATTGAATCCATCAATTTATGTTACATACATAACAATTTTTATATCTATTTAAACTTGCGTGAAACAATTGGAAGAAAAAAAAGTGAACTGATGATATAAAAAAAATATTTTAAACAAAATAATAGTCTTTTTAAAAATTTTTAGGATTTGTTGTGTGACAAGAGGTATTCAGCTGTAAGTACACAAATTTTGAACTTTCTGACTTATACAGTTTTTTTGTGTACGGATTCTGTGACAGACGGACAGAGACGAATAGGGTTTCGCCAGATGAACGAAACCCTAAAAAGCACTTTGACAGGTTGGACAGTTTTTTTTCCCTTTCAAAGTTGTGAATGCTTTTATAATGGAAAATGAAAACGATACCTGTTTCAATTCATAATGAAGGTAGGGGTGGGGGAGGGTGATATAAAATGGTTATGAAATAATCACACTTGTTTCTTTCTTGACACATCACCTCTCTGTCTCTGCTATCTGAAAAAAAGGTTTTGTGAGGCCGTAAATTTTCGCTATCTGTTAGATAACTCAGAACCTCTACTTCAATGGACAAGAAAAGCCTTTTTCCCCATTTCTTATTTTATATACCTTCGCTAAAAAATCTTTTTTTTTTTCGATATTTCTCAGTATATCAAAATATTTAATAATATATTCATTTTCTCAGATACTTGAAAGTTTGAATCCACCAACTCAAGTTTTCGATGAAAAAGATGCTTTCAACCTCCTTTCACATATTAAATATTTTTCAATTCGAAATATGATTTTCAAAACACTACTAAAATAAATAAATATATTACAATTTCCATTGCCTAAATCGAGGATGTCCAATCTGTTTGGCAAGAGAAAAAATTGTGCGTGCTACTTTCAAATTTTCAAACATACTAAAACTAGTCGTTGAGGTGGGGGGGCACCGTAATACTTACCCATCATGGATTTGCATAATATAAAATATGAAAATAAAACGCTTGTAACTACTTATAGAATGCATCACAATTCCAAAACACAGTTTAAAGGTATATTTAAACATTGTTAATATACATAGTAATTCTCAATTCATGAATTGCTGATGAGCCAATTTCGACAAATTATATGAAACGCCAAAATACTCAAGTAGTACCGGATTGCGTAAAAGAAACTTCCTTATAACTCCAAAAATAATTATCATATCAACTAACAATTTATTGCATCGCTTTAAGCGCCTCGTTTCCAATTAAAATACATCTTTCAATTGAAATTTGAAGGAAATACAGGGTCATGAAAAATCGAAGAATGTGGAAAACAGGAGTTCACATATCTCGACAACTTATAATGCGATTGACTTTATTTTTTTATGGAAAATTTGTGTTATTTTATTGCCTTTTATGTCCACTCCTTAAAATAAAAGAATTCGAAAAAATTTTTATACCTTTCATCAGAACGAATTTTTCGAGAGTCCGAAAAAAAAAGTTCCGGATAATCGAGGTTACTGATATTAAATAGGCTTTATCGTATTCTTACATTCTAAGTACATACAAAATTTCAAGTCTCTATCTCAATTTGTTCGGGAGATAGAGTGTTTACACACAGACAGACGGACGGACGGCAAAATTCTTTTTCTAAAAATTAGAATCTCCAGTATCTAAAAGGTGTAAATCCGTCAATTTTTTTTTTCGATTTTCAAAACGATAGCAAGACTGATCCTATACTACGTATGATGGGTAAGTAAAAATATTAAAAGGCGAAAACATGTTATTTGTAGGCTGATTATGTTTGAATAGTGGAGATAAAAAAAAAACTAGTTGGATGTGTCAATCCCAAAACTTTCTTCTATCTCCGAAGTATATTTTAATATTAAAAAAAAAAAAAAAAAAAAAAAAAAAAAACGTGGTGACCGCAAAGTTACCCACTATCGAATTTCCTCGAACATTTGACCTAGCCTAATGAGATTCTGGTATCCGATAAGCCTAAAACGCAAAATTTAATTAATATTCTGAGAAAATGAGCTTAGTAGTGCCTCATGTTGGGTAATTTATACTAAAACCTAATAAGCATCTATTTATTGCAAGACCTAACAGAATCTGAAATTTGATGGAATTTCGTTCATTAGTTCTTGAGATATAGTTATAACAAAAAATTTGCAAAACGTAGCACAGCAACACCATATCTTGGACAATTTATGCCAAAACGTAAATAAGCGTCTAATTATGTTATGGTGTAAAAGAATCTGAAGTTTGATGAAATTCTGTGCATTAGTTCTTGAGATATAGCTAGTTTAAAAAAACCCGTGTAAAATATAGCACAGCAGCACCATCAGTTGAAGGATTCATAACAAAACGTAATCATCGTGTAATTATGTTATATGTCATTTTGTAACAAAATCTGAAGTTTGATGAAATTCTGTACGTTGGTTGTTGAGATATAGCTATCGGGAAAATCGTGCAAAGTGCAGCATAGCTGCACCACTTATTGCAAGGTTAATACTAAAATGTAATCAGCGTCTAATTATGTTATATATTCTAGTGTAACAGAATCTAAAATTTGATGAAGTTCTCTGCATTAGTTCTTGAGATATAGCTATCGCAAAAATCGTGCAAAATGTAGCATAGTAGCGCCACCTATAGGGCAGTTCACACCAAAACCTTATCAGCGGCTATGTATCTCAGGGTATCGCGGAATCTGAAGTTTGGTGAAAATCTGTGCATTAGTTCTTGAGATATAGCTATCATGAAAATCATGGAAAACGTGGCATAGCAGCGCCACCTGCTGGCCAATTTACACCAAAACTTAATCAGCGTCTATGTATATCAAGGGATCACAGAATCTGAAGTTTGGTGAAATTCTGTGCATTAGTTCTTGAGATATAGCAATCTTGAAAATCAGGAATAACGTAGTATAGCAGCGCCACCTGCAGGCCAATTTTCACCAAAAACCAATAGGCACTAATTCATATCAAGGTCTAACTGAATATAAAATTTTATTAAATTTCGAGCATTAGTTCTTGAGATAGAGCGCCCACAAATTTTTTGTCACATACAGACAGACAGACATACAGACAGACAGACAGGCAGACGGACAGACTCACAGACAGACATTTTCTAAAAATAGTCAAAACGTGTTCAGGACCTTCTAAAACGTATAAATCCGTCGAAAACCGGAAGTCGAAAATTTTCATGAATCCAATACTTTCTTCTTGTAAAGATAGAAGAAAGTAATAATAATAATAATGCAATAAAGGACACAAAAGTATGAACTTCGGTTTTATTGTTAATAAACATTTTTAAAGGTACTGCCAAATTATGTAAAAAAAAAAAAAAAAAAAAAAAAAATGAATAACTTGAAATACTTAATTCTAAATAATTATCAAACAAACATTCACTACTTACTAATTAATGTGGTTTTTGAATTTTTAGCTTTTTTACTAAATCATCTATCTTAGCATTCATTTTTGAAGATGCTAACAAAAATAGATGTTTTTGGTGTATATCAGTTAAGAGATATTTTTATTTTATAATGTTCATAATAGAAAACATTTGTTCGATTGAAAACATTTATTTGATCGAAACCTTATATCTGACAGCCAAATCATCTAAATTTAGAAAATTGCTTGCTGCTAAAAATTTCCAGTATAATTTGGAATTTGGATCACTTGCAGTTGAAATAAGTTGCTTATATTTACTTTTCACTGTAGTATGGTGCTGAAGACAGTAATTTCGATTTGTATTCCAGGTGGGTAACAATTAGCTTCTTGCAGAGTAATTGAACAAGTTGGAAATTGCACGTCAAACGTGGCAAATAAGGCGCATTCGTACTATAAATATTCAAATTTTGATGAAATAGCTGTTAAATTCTTATGCAAAAATGCAAGAATACAAAATATGATACGATTATATATAAATTCCAGGCATATATCAATTACAATATTAACGCAAGTTAGAGCATGTACAGACAAACCGAATTCTTAAACATTTTCAACTATATTTGTAAAGTGTTAAAATGCCTGATAGGTTGAAATTTGACTTTCAGAAATTTATATTCAATAGACGGTGGCATATTTTAATTCTTTCGTACAGCCGTGTGCTTTATTGATAATAGGGTCCATAGAACCCAAGAAAAGAATAACTGTTAATGTTCGATTATGTTAATTACTGAAATCTAAGATAAGCTTTCATAATACAGAAAGTAGCTTTATCGTAATCTAACTAGGGAACTGCAAGAAGTGTAAGTCACCGATTTTGACGAAAGTGGTATCGTTGGAAAGATTTCATCGAGAGCAGTAAAAAACTCAATGGAACTACCCGTCGCAAATGAATAGTTTTCGAGATATCCGACAGTTTATGTCACGTAACAAGTGCATACTTAATGGGGGAGCGCAAAAAATTTTAGTCTCGATTTTTACGAAAGTGGTATCGATGAAAAGATATCATCGAGAGGATTAAAAAACTCAATAGAATTACCCGTCGGAAATAAGCCGTTTTCGAGATATCCGATAATTTATGTCACGTAGCTAGCGCATACTCTTTAAGGGGTTCTTCCCCACTTAATGGGGGATCGCAAAAAATTGTTTTCTCGATTTTTATGAGAATGGTGTCGTTGCAAAGATATAATCGTGAGAAGTAAAAAACTCAATGGAGCTAACCATCTGAAATGAGCCGTTTTCAAGATATCCGACAATTTATGTCAATTAATGCAGTTTCCCAGAATTGTGCATTTGCAATGTGACGCAAATTGCCGTATATCTCGAAAACGTCTCATTTCCGACGGGTGATTCTATTGAGTTTTTTAATCCTCACGATGATATCTTTTCATCGATACCACTTTCGTAAAAATCGAGAATAAAATTTTTTGCGCTAGCAACGTGACATAAATTGTCAGATATCTCGAAAACTACTCATTTGCGACGGGTAGTTTTATTGATTTTTTTACTGCTCACGATGAGATCTTTCCAATGATACCACTTTCGTCAAAATCGGTGACTTACACTTCGTGCAATTCCTTAATTAGTTTAATGAGCCCATTCACGTTGAAATTGGGCTCGTAGAACCTAGAAAAGAATGCCCCCCCCCCCCAAGTGGAAAAATGTTCGCATCTAACGAACTACACTTAATTTTAACACGATGTTTAATTTAGAGATGAAATCCCTCTCCTCCCTCTCTAAAATTAATCATTTATCTTTATCAATAAAGTGATTTTTACGGCTATATTGTGTGGCTATATAATTTACGGCTATATTGTGTAAACGCAAATTGATGTAGTAAAAGAAGATTAATTAGTCGAAAATATGGTATAAAAAAAATTTGTAATGGAATTTGAAGTAGCTGTAGAACCCCAAAACTATATTTTTGAAAAATGCAAAAGAATCAGATTATTTTTAAAGAAGCCAAAAGCCCCAAGAAGGCAATCAATATTCAAAATTAGTGATAGTTGAAGATTTTTTTTTCTGTCCTTCATTTACTAGCGGCCAAAATTAAGAAGTTATTTGAAAAGAAAAAAAAAGTGAATCGAGTTATTTTTAAGCGAGGTGCAATATGGGGCACAAAAAAGAGGACCAAGTGATAGCTGGAGAAAGGCTTAAGACGATAACATGTTAACAGTGCTTAGGATTTTCATTTAGTAGAAAATAAATATGGAGCATGAATTAATCATTCGAACATAATTTTAAAGAAATGCGCAAAAAACGGCAGAAATATTTTTTTAAAAGGGCCTCAGGGCTCCAATAAAAATATAAGGGTATTAGTCTTCGTACGTGAGTCTATGATTCAACTTTAAAGTTTTGCGTTGAGAGAATGACATAATCAGACCGGTCTCATAAGGGCAGGGCCGTAGCTAGGGGGGGCGCTATGGGCGGCTCAGCCCCCCTTAAATTTTTGAGCCCCCCCCCTTGGAAAAGGGGGGGGGTCCAAGGGGTTCCAATGTCACTCAATGAATTTCTGCTCCGAAAACTCAAATGAAATTCTGTTCAAAAATCTAATTCAATGTTGAGGATCTTTCACAATTTTGCAGAATTATTAAATTTAATCTAAAATAACTGTTTCAACACATCCTATTTGTATATAGGAAGCTAACAGGATGTTTAATTTTGCACCCGTTATAAACTCAAAATTTTCATCATATATTTTTCTTAGCATAAAATGAAGTTATTTCATCGGATTAATAAGAAATTTAGTATTACATTGTGAATATGCATTAATTTATCTTTTTGCGGCTGAGAGAGAGAAAAAATAATTATGAGCCCCTCCCTACATTCACTTGAGCCCCCCCAAATTGTTCACTTCTAGCTACGGGCCTGCATAAGGGGCAGGATCTTAAGAGGAATGTAGAAACAGGAGTATAGTTAAAAAGTGGAAATAAAAAAAAACTAAGTGGAAAAAGGTCTCTAAAACCAATGATTAACTTAAAAGGGGGTAATTTATTAACAATTTAGGGCATAAAAATTTCTAAAGGGCCTGTACCGAGTCGCAGGGGGTGGGGGGAAAACAATATCCTAACTGGAATGTAATTTGGAATAAGGAAATTGTTTTAATAGTTTTTAAAGTAGCTGGAGGATTTTAGAACTACATTAAAGAACATTGCAAGAAAATTTATAAATGCATTTTTAAAAAAATTGCACCAAGAGGGTTCTTGAGGTTTCTCAGTTTTTTTTCTTCTTTTTCTTTCTTTTTTCTTTTCTCTCTCTTTTTGTCATTTTTTTGTGTTTTTTGTCTGAAAATTTATTGTGTTCGTTGTAACTTTTTTCTAAATTATTTAGAATCCTGTATGCATTTATAAAAATTGTTTTTATACGGTTTAAAATAAATTTGGCTATACTTTCCAAATAAATAAATAAATAAAATAAAAATAAAAACAAGTAAGAAAAATCATGTGTTAAGCATAGATTATGAAACATTTTCCAACACTTTTTGAAATCTTGGACAAAACTTTGTTATTTTGGGAAGTAAGATGCTACCGTTAGCCAAATTGCTGAATAGCCAAATATGTATTCCAATACTTTTGAACAGCTTTGTATTTGATCCCTCGGTTGATATATATATACACTATATAATAGAAAAATTTAGTTTAGCAAGAAAATGCCTAACTGGTTGAAATTTCTCTTTCAGCTCTTTATTCTGATAGATGGAAAATACTTGAATACTTTTCTTCAGCCTTGTACTTTACCTAATACCTTTATTACACGCCAGTATTTTGTTAAAATTTAGTTCAAACAAAAACACACTTAAAACTACTTAAATCACATTTCCAGATATTATTATTTATGGGTGACCATATAGTTAAATCTTTGTGTGACCCTGTATATCATTTTATCTATATTATACCAGCATTTCTTAGTAAACTGAAGGCAGTTCAACGTAAAAATGCATAACTCATTTAAAAACCACCTTTAAGTTAATTACCGTCATATCCAGACACTTATCTCCGGGAGGGACATTATAGAAATCGGAGGATGGGATTGCACTTTTTGACCATTGAAAACCCAAAATCTCAAATTTTCTGGGGGGGGGGGGAAGCATTCACCCCCAGGCCACCTACTGAATTCAACACTGACCAGGGTCTTTTTAAAGAAAAATCCAGCCCTGTTTTCGTTCCCTCCCTCCCTCCCCCCATTCCTCTGGAGAATAAGTCCGGTTTCAAGACTAGCTCTATCGTTTAAATACCTTTCCTACAAAACATCTTTTTAAAACAAAAGTTGTAAGCGCGATGTTTGGCGTAAAATACAGATAATGTAAACAGGGAACTTCCGGTGCTCTCAGTAAAATCCACCAAATCCACGTGTGCGCGGCTTCCGAGTGTATTCTTCCGCCCCGGTTCACTTCTCATCTCATTTCTCGGATCGATTTTTAGCGGAGCGATCCGGTCATTCGTCCTTCCCCGTCCTCCTCTATATACGGGAATATGGCCGAAGAAGAACACGGGTAAGCGGTCAACATTTCTTATCATATTCTGCATTTAATTATTTTTTTGCCGAAGACAATCGCAAAATTTACGATTTTTTTTTTCTTGATAAGTTTTGTTCGGTGAGTAACGGCAAAGACGTTGAAGAAACCCAACAATACTAGATATATTAGAACATTGCAATACTAGACTAATAAATTTTTTTTTTAATTATATCTATCTTGGAAAAATATAGAATGTAGATAATAAAATGCATGAAAAATACCACTATTTCCACACTGAACGGGCATGATTATTTATAATTTCGCAAATTTTTCTATCATCATACAATGTTTTTAATATTTAATTTTGGCGTTCACGGTTATTTTCACTAAAGTAAAACATTTTTCTCCGTGGGGGGGGGGGGGGGGGACATAACAAAGTTTCGGGAAGGAGGGGGGGGGGGTTGCACTTTTTGACCATTGAAAGAGACAACCAAAGACGTTCAAGAAGCCTAACAATACTGCAATACTAGACTAATAAAATTTATTTTTAAATTATACTATCTTAGAAAAATTTAGAATGTAGATAATAAAATGTATGAAAAATACCACTATTTTCACATTGAATAAGCAATTTCGCAAAATCTTCTATCTTCATACAATGTTTTTAATATTTAATTTTTATGTTCACGGTTATTTTACCAAAGTAATTCAATCCCAAACTACTGTATGAACTTTCCTGTAATAAATATAGTTAATACCCAGTATTTACAACGAAGAAAGCTTTACAACAAACGTAGAACAAAATATTCAGAAGAAACGTTATTTCGAATTCTACAGAGAGACTCTGATCCCTCAATAAGACTCTAGTAACCGCAGGGTCCTGGGTTCCCCCCCCCCCCCCGCCACCATTTGGCTGGCCTGTATTTAATTAAAGTAAGTCCGCAAGAGACTTATGCCAGATTATGCTTAAAAGGGGCAAAACATTTTCGTTGGACATTTTGAGTTAACTTTTCTTTAATTCTTTTTTAATATGTATTTTCAAAGCAATAATTTAAATATTTTATATTTCATTTACAAATAAATTGTAAAAACAAGGGACAATTTTATTAAGAAAAAGAAAGATAATTAAAGAAGATAAAAATATCAGACATTAAGAAAGGATTGGGAAAATTCCCTATAAATCTGATTTTCCATGAAGTATTATTAGACTCTGGTCTGTAGTTGCTAGTCCCCAGTCTAGAGTTTCCTAAGAATTGAATGCTGTGTTAATTTTTTCTTCCTACATAGTGATGTTAATGATCCATTTAATTTTTTTAAAAAACTATTTAACCCTGGATTCCGACCCTTGGACTTCCATCGCTTATTATCACCCACACATCAAATCGGCGTATACTTCTAAACAAAAGTTGCTTTTCTGCAGGAATATAAAAAGTACAGTAGAACCCCGATAATCCGGATCGGGATTTTCGCTTTTTTTTCAAGTTTGAGAAGCGATTGGCTAATTTCCATAACATTAACTTGTTGCATCGTCGTATTCTGTATAATAAAACAAAAAATTTTCGCCAATCGCTTCTCAAAGTTGAAAAAAAAAAAGGAAAAAACCGATCCGGATTATCGGAGTTCTAAAAAAAATTGTAGAAAACTTATTGAATTGTAGTAGAATTGTAGAAAAAAAATTGTAGAAACTGTAGAAAAAAAATTGAATATTTGTGTTGAAAACTTAAAATAATTACGTGTAGGAGTGTTAATCGAGAGTGCTATGTTTTTTTTTTTTTGTCTTTTTTTTTCTTAGTTTAAAGACCGATTTTACTTTATTTAAAGATAGTTCAATTCTAAATCTATTATGAAAAAACTTGCCACATCACTTGATCGAAGCATGGATAAGACTCGATTTACCCTGCGCTAAACTTTGTGTACAGGACTATTATAAGCAGTGTTGAATTCAGGCACTTTTCTCCGGGGGGGGGGGGACATTTGATTGCTTCGAGGGGGGGGGTGATGTTCCCGCTGGGCCACCCCCTGAATTCATTACTGATTATAAGCAAAATTCAGAAGTTTCCAGCGATTGTATAAGGGCTCTAAACAAAACACTGTTTAAACTGTTTCACCAGTATCTAGAGTTAAACCGAAAAGGGCAAGATAATTTCAAGAGATTGAAAAACACAGCCACTAATTATGCGTTAACCTCTTCAATTTCGAAGCTAAAATACTAATACAAGTACGCATTTATTGGTTTTTTCAAACATAATGGCATCGTAAATGGCAGAAAATATATCTTTTCTGAAATTGACCCTTTAGACACCTAAAGGTTTTAGGTTAAAAACTACGGATCTAAAACTACACCCCCCCCCCTTAAAACATCACTTTAATTACCATTAACCTAAATAAACGCAATCACAAATTTAAGAGCTTCAAATAAGTAAATAATCTCCAAATCCTCAATTTTTTTTATTGAAAAAGATTAAAGTTAAATACTTAAAAGAATTTCTCAATTTCTTGCTCACACTGTCTTGAAGGCATTTTTTCAAACTCAGATGTAAATGACGTTTATTTTTAGAGAATCAGCTTCCAGGCTGCTACTTATCCGTTTGTTTTGAACGTGAAGAACATTCAACTATTAAGAAAAGATGCAAAAATGTTAAAAAAAAAAAATTCTGAAATTTAATTTTTTATAAAGAAAAGAACAGAGGTTCCCAAATGGAAACCCAGGGGCCGAAGAAGTTAAAGGTTTACACCTTTAACTTCTAGAAGCTTTGAAACTACTTCTTTAATTAAATTTGACCATTTTTCTATTAATTTCAACTGAAACAATTGAATTCTCAGAAATCAGCTGAATGTTTGCTGCTACAAATGAAATGACATTTGAACGCTTTTCTGCATTTAAAAGTGCTCTTAAAATTCACGTTTAGTTTAACACAAAACAAGGAAGTGGAGAGGAATGAAACATGTCCAATTCCCTTTTTTAATAAGATGAATGTAAATTGCTAACATGAAAGCATTTTTATAATATATTAATTGTAACATTGATAATGCATTCATTTATTTCAAAATGTAAATAAATTGAACTGATGATTTTTTAATGTCATCTGAAGATATACATCATGAAGATACTGGAATTTTATATTGTGGCTTATATTATTTAGCTACAATCTTTGTTTGATTGTATATCTAGCCTATACTAGACTATTTGTGTTTTATAGCTTTCTTTAATTGCTGTCCCATACCACCCTGTTAGTGGAGAGGTATGTGACACATTTTGAAACTTGCAATTTCCTTAATTACAAAATAGCTTTTGCATGTTATGTTTCTATATTGTTCAGGGGGATTAAAAAATGTTTCACCTTGTAATTAACTTAAACATTTTTTATTAATCTATTTTATTTATTGTAAAAAGTAATGCTATGCTTAACAGTCCAAAAAATTTCATTAAATTTGCTTCGTAATTAAAAAGGTATTGAAATTGAATCTTTTTTCTAGTTTTTTTGACCGGTTGAAAGGGAAATGTCCCCTTAAAAATGTAAGTTTTATAAGTTGTTTCACAGAAAAAGAAGCTTGTTAATAATAATAATAATAATAATAATAACAACAACAACTCTCTGCAGTGGCATAGACAACCTGTTTGTGAAAATGCAACAAAAGAAAGAGGAAGGAGCGATCGACATCTTCCACAGGTGCATAGCGTGTCAATGTTTGTCATCATTACCTAAAAAGAATAGAAAATGAAATTATTTTACGAAAATGCCTGTTACGAAAGTGCAAAGAACAAAATGTTTCGAATGAGTTTTAAAAGGGCAAGAAAGACAGGCTTTTCATTGAACATTTTTAGCAATACATCCGCCTAAGTACTTTTTTCTTTTACCAATTGAACTGGCCCAATTTTTGGAATTTGAGAATTATACGTATTTAGTTTGTCTAAACGGAGGTGGAGGTTCACAGTGTGATTTATATCAGTTTCAATGCATTTGAAACTGCAGTCATGTCATGTCATTAAAACACTCTCCAAATGATTATGGGAGTGGACAGACGAGCCAAATGCATAAGTATTTTTCAACTTTCTTGGAAAGTGCTAATAACAAAAATAAGCAGTTTATCAAAATCATTGAATAAAACCGCGTTTTATTAGACGCTTCTGATTTCAGGAATTATCAAGAAATCTTATATGCATAGAACTTAAAAATACACATATTTACATTTATACAGTAAAACCTCCATAACGGACACTCCCGAATAGCGGACACCTCTATTTAACGGCCAGTTTTCCAATCTCCACTCCCAAAACCTACATTTTTGTATGTTTAACCTCTGAATAACGGACATTCCAAATAGCGGACACTATTTTCGGCGATAAAGGATGAAAAAATATTTTTTAACAAGGAAAAAAATGAAAAAAAGAAAGTAAAAAGGTATCTAAATTTATCAGAGCAATGTGTCACAAATTTTGTGATCACATATAAATGTAGAGGGTGGGCTGAGGACATTTCTCCTTCGCGTTCGTTGTTGAATTCCGGGAATTGCCTGGGAGAAACATCTCCCTGAGCATTCAAATGCTATGTCCCCCAGGAAGATTTTGATTTTTATGATCAAAAAGTGTAATCCCTCTCCCCGGTCGGAACTCTATAATGACCAATAACATCACATTGAAAAACAAATTACACGTAATCACAATCAAAAATAAATTTTTGTAACGGATTTTTCTTTTAATAACAATGTAATAAACTGCAATTAAAGGTGTGCACAATTTTATTTAAGTTTCATTGCTTAAAAAATAATTTTAATTTCTCATTAGTCATATAATAGAGATTTTAGAACATATAAATGTCAATTAATGAAATATTAAGCATTTCTTAGCGATTTTACAATTTTTGCGTTCCCGAGGTGTCCGTTATTTAGAGGTTTTACTGTACTTAAATTTTTGAATTGTGGATTGTACGATATTAAATATTATGCAAAATAAAATTGAAAACGATGACTTGCAGAGTTGGTATCAGTTTGCCTCATACATGCTTAGTTTGACTCTACATGAGGAGTAGAAATGTATTTTTCGATTTAGTAACAACGCATGAGACTTAATCTATTAAAAATGTAAAACAGTATGAACTTTTGAAAAGTGGATGACGTATGTATTCTTAAAATAAAATACACTTAAAAAAAAAGCTATTTCACGACTAAATGAAAAAATTTCTCTTGCTTTAAAATTGATGCTTGTTGTATTTAATTATGACTTTTATCTGCATTTTTTATACAGAATGTCAAAATGGAATGTATGCCAAACGCCATTATGTAAAAGATGTGAAAATTGTGTTAAATGCCGCTTAGAAAATAAAACACATAATACATGTATTATATATGTGCAATGCCATTTTTGCTTCACAAATAGAAGAAATCGTTTCGCAGAATATCATAATTAACACATCCTTTTGTATTGAAATTGTGTTTCATAATTTTGCATTTTATTTAACATTTCATTATAATAAACAATAAATGAAAGACATTGCATAATAAGCCATTCTATAATTTGTGTTGGTTTTATAGTCCATTAAAAAAATTTAGCATGAAATTCCAAGAAAAAATTACGCATTGTTGTACATTTCTCTCGTGATTTTTATTTTTAGGTCTAAACAATCTAAACAGTTATATACTAATAGTTACTACATACATTATTTACATACTATTACTTACATATATATTCTTAGCAACCTTATTGTAATGTAAAAAGTTAAAAAAAAGGTAGGAAAAAAAATTCCACGCCACCTGATGCAATGCCAACTGAAGTTAAAGGGGTCATGACAGGCAACAAATTGGATTATATGTTTGCTGGTTTTTACTTCTTACGCGTCTTTTTCCTCCCCAAAAAATGTCATCGATTTTCGCATTACAGCTGTTTGATAAATCGATTTTTTTTGTTGCAGCCAGTATTTGAATTGCTGTTACAAATGAAAATTTATGTACAGAAAATTATTTTGAGAATAAGCTGGGAAAACATTATAATTAAAAAAATATATCGCACTCTAATTATACCACAAAACATTAACCCTTTAATGCGGCAGCATTATGAATTCATGAAAATTTTACATTCTAAATCATTTTACGCAAATTTTTTAAACAAAATTAAAAGATTTACATCATCATTTACATAATCATTTGAAGGATTTTAAAAGGATTTAGAAGGACTAATTAAATTTGAATTGACAGGGATTTTGTGCAATTTTTATTACTCTACTCAAATCTTTTATTTTTAATTATTTTCTTAGTATTTTGTAGAATTTTATAAAATGTGCAAATAGGATGTTCTTACACTATAAATATAGAAATATTTCCGCATTGAAAAATCCCCACCCCCCTTCCTCAGCGCCAAAAAAGCTGAAAAGATGTAAAAACAAAAGAAATCATTCCTTTAAAAAATATTTTCGTTTTGTGTAATATTTTATAGAATGTTTCTTTTAGTGCAATTCATAAATGCATATAAATTTTAATATGTGACAAGGTGTAACATCTTTCAAATTCATTTAAAACGATTTTCCCCATAAACTGTAATGTAATGGAAAACTTTTGATTGTCCTTGTAAATAAACTAATCGTGTTAGAAACTTCATTTGCAATAGGTTTGTGTTGAGGTAAACATGAATAACTCCAAAAAATTTACGGGCAATCCGAATATATTTACGAGAGTTAGGGCACGGACAGACAAATTAAAATCATATTCACTTTTCAACTTTGTTGGAAAGTGTTAAAAAATATATAATTTCAATGTTTTAAAATTTAAAATAAAATTTTAAAACTTACATTCGAACAAAAATTTTTCTTTCATTCATTTATATCAACATCGTTCATATTTTTTTTTTTCGTAAATTCATTTTTTATTTCATAATTTTTCATAACCCATATTGCTTCTGGAGCAAGATAAAGTATCTGTAACTCATTCCAAACAATATTACAACTAAGTGACGCATTAAGAATTTTATAAGTTATTTTAATGGTATTTATAAGTATCGTCGGTAATTAAAAGGTTAAGCTCGTTTTCTCAAATGTCTATGTTTTAAATAAGTGTCGCGATTAGTTCAGAAACAACTGAAACGTTTTTGTTACTTTGATAGCACTTTTGTGTAGTTATGTCGAGGCTCAACAAAGGATTCCCCCCCCCCCTCCCCATCATAAAAAGTTGTTTTTACTTTCTTCTATCTTCAATAGAAGAAAATATTGTAATCGAAATTTTTTTTCGACTTCCGGTTTTCGACGGATTTACACGTTTTAGGGGTCAGAGATTCCAAAAAACATGTTTTTACAAAATGTCTGTCTGTCCGTGTGTTTGTCGGCATTCTACCATCAAAAAGTGTATGAAGTTACGCATAGAATTGAACCAAATTTTTTGGGAATGTTTTTGGCTGTGGCAAGCAGCTCCTCCTATGGCTAGTTGGTCCTCCCTGAAATTAAAAAAAATCCGTCGGAAGGGGGCGCTGCAATCGCGATTTTTGTGCCATTTTTAATATTGTACCGACCAAAAGTATATGAAGTTATGCATCGAATTTAGCCAATTTTTTTGTGTATGTGTATGACTATGGCTAGTTGGTCCTCCCTGAATTTGAAAATAATCCGCCGGAAGGGGGCGCTGCAATCGCGATATTCGTGCCATTTTTAATATTGTACCAACTAAAAGTATATGAAGTTATGCATCGAATTGAACCAAATTTTATGTGTATGACTATGGCCAGTTGGCACTCCCTGAATTTGAAAAAAATCCGTCGGAAGGGGGCGCTGCAATCGCGATTTTTGTGCCATTTTTAATATTGTACCGACCAAAAGTATATGAAGTTATGCATCGAATTTAGCCAATTTTTTTGTGTATGTGTATGACTATGGCTAGTTGGTCCTCCCTGAATTTGAAAATAATCCGCCGGAAGGGGGCGCTGCAATCGCGATATTCGTGCCATTTTTAATATTGTACCAACTAAAAGTATATGAAGTTATGCATCGAATTGAACCAAATTTTATGTGTATGACTATGGCCAGTTGGCACTCCCTGAATTTGAAAAAAATCCGTCGGAAGGGGGCGCTGCAATCGCGATTTTTGTGCCATTTTCAATATTGTACTGACCAAAAGCAGGGGCGTTCCGACCCAGTGTGCAAAGTGTGCGGCGCACACAGGCGCCGAAGCAGTAAAGGCGCCAAAAGATTTCAGTTGAAAAGCAAATATTAAAAAAAAAATCTTTAATTTATTTATACTAAAATGCATTATATTTTCTTGGCGTCTGAATTTTCTTTTGTAGATTTACCTTATAGAAACTATTTATAAATATTCATTTCTTTCTTTAAAATTTTATTTTATTCTACTTATGAGTCCTCTAATAAATCATTTAGACAAGACCTGCCCAACCTTTATAAACAGAGGCGCACCTCATATAGTTATAAATAATAAAAGGCTCCACATAGCTGAAAATATGCAACACTATTATCTCACTGCGGTGGGAAAGCATAATATACAGTTTTATTACCGTATGAGCTAAATTTCACTTATTTTTTTTATTATTATTTATAAGAAACAATTGTCACTTTACTTCAGAATGTATCATAAATAAGAAGAAAATTACTATTCGGAAATACTCGTAAAAGTTTCTAAAACACTGTAAAAAAGGGGGGGGGGTCGATCTACTAAAAAAATTTTAGTAATCCTTGTAATTACTAAAAAAATTTTAGTAATCTTACTCGGTTACAAGGAATCTGTAAGAATTACTAGAAAAAAAAGCTAGTAACGAATAGAGTTAATAGTTTTACATTTTTAATAGCTATTACTAAAACTCACTTGGCGTGGCCCTGATAGCCTAGTGGTCATAGCACCGAACTCCAGGCTGAAAGTACCTGGGTTCGATGTAGGGGTGGGCATTCCAGCTCCTTTTGAAAAACGAAAACGAACCGTTCCGACGAAATTTGGGACTGTTACTTTGGAACGGGTCACGTGATCTCGAAACGAACGAGGAATGAACCTGTTTCAGTTTCAGTGGACATTCTGGAACTGTTCCAGTAATAGACAGGGCATTGATTGATTGTTTGCTTTCAGAGATTAAAGACCGCTTTTTTTCTCCTCCTTTCTTTGCTTTAACTGGGGTCACGTTGTGCTTGTGCCTAATCAGTGGCGGATCTAAGGGGGAGGGGGCGATGGGGCGATCGCCTCCCCCCCCTTGAGCCCAATAAAGGATCTGAAAAACGATATAAGATGCCCGCACAGAAAAAGGATTGGACTTAAACTCGAGATCGGCGCGGCCCGGGCCGAGCCGCGCCATTTTTAATTCGCGGAGCTCGGTCGGGTCTTTAAACTTTCAGAACCGGGGCTTACTTTTTCCTGTAGAGCGGGATCGAGCCACACTTTTCTTTTCAGGGCGGACCTATCGTGGATTTCGTTCTTCCTTGACGTAAACGTTCGGTCTGGTATCGAACCAGACCATAAGGGGGGAGAAGCAATGGCGGATCTAAGGAGTGGGGCGAAAGAGCGATCGCCCCCCCCCCTTGGGCTAATAAAAGCTTCCTAAAAAGACAAGCTCCTCGCAGGAAATGAATTCAAGCCTAAGTCGAGTCCGGCGCGGCCCGGCCCGGGCCGCGCTTTTTGAATTTCGCGAAGCTCGCGCTGGGTCAGGTCTTCTCGCTTTCAGAACCGGGCCGTATCGTGATCATTATTTTTCTGCAGATTTGGGTCGAGCCCAATGGCGGGTCTGAGGGGGCGATCTTCACTTCTTGGGCTAATAAAAGTTTCCCAAAAATGCATGCATTCTTGCAAGAAATTAGTTAGATCCTAACTAGAATCCGGCGCCCTCCCTCCCCCGGGCCGCGCCTTATTAAGTTCGCGAGGCTCGGGCTGTGTCTGGTCTTACCGCATTCAGAACTCGGCCGTCATTTATTTGATACTATCATGATCATTATTTTTCTGCAGATTTGGGTTGGGTCTGACTTATTTTTCTTCCAGATCGAGTCTGGCCTGGAGTCATTATTCTTAGATGTCTGTATTAGAGATGACACAGGTTCAGACTTAGCCCGTGTCCGATACGAGATCGTGCTCTGTTTTTATGCTGGTCTACTGATTCGGACTCATTTTTTCTGAAATCTGAAAATTTTATTTATCGATGAATAGAAAAATTTAAAAACTTTTTTCCCCTTAAAAATTAATACTGATTCTTTTTCAAATCAATGTCTTGCTATTTTGATAAAAATGAAAGTGAAGCACAATTTATTTTTCTATTTTAGTATTTGAATGCTATTTTATGTATATATATATATATATATTAGTCATATTTACATCTGTAGATTTATGTTCAAACATTGCCGACGACCGACAATCCGGCGCCAACGAAAAAAGGCGGGAATAATGAATTTGTGTTTAGTTCGATTTTTGTTAGTGGCAGAGATTATTTTGCAATTGGATCGTTTATTACTATTATTATTTAGACATCTAACGCGAAAGGAATATTTTCTTTTTGCGGTTACCGAATACTTTAAATTTCTAGTGTATGTAACGTATACAAGTCGTAATCGCTTTTCATATGAAAATAACTGTAGTGATTATCATTTCTTTCGGGATCTCTGCTAATGCCGTAGCGGTAAGTAAATGTATTTACCATATTCTTGCGATTGTTTAGTGTTTCCTCTGTTCCTAAAAAAGTATTGAACTTTCAAAATTTTAATTTGAAGTTATTTTCTGGGTCTTGCCTATAACGAAGGCTTGTAATGAAAAATAAAATGGTTATAGTTAAAAAAGCGCATTTCTTACAGAAAATTTTAAAATGTTGTTCGATTTGACAGATAATAAACAGTATTTTCTACAGGTTCCTGCATTTATTCATGAAACACACTTCATTAACATGTCCATTGTTCATAATATTTTCTTACTGAAACAGAGACAAAATATGAGAATCCTTTTATGCGTAAAGTATATTTTTATTTTATACCAAACTGTTCTTTTGATAATATTAAATGTAATTTTTCGTTTAACGGCCTTTTTTATATGAAAAATAGCTTTAAAATTATAATTACTTTTGGAACATTTTTTATAAATATTATGCAATTTTTTCTACTCTATAATTTCATTATCGGGCTTTTGCTCTTGATGCCGCAAAATGTTTCTGGCTCATGCGGGACCGGGCCGTGGAATAAGAGCCCGCACTGACCAAAATTTCCCTGGTAGGGGTCGGCTCGGAATGAAAGTTAAATTTCGGTCCGTGTCAGACCCAGCCTAGACGTATGTTCGTGCCCAAGCCTGGCCGAGTCGGCGAAATGGTTCCGAATTTTCTAACGGGCCAGCAAAATTAGAATAATTTTTCCAACAGGCCGGGTCAATAAACAAAATAAACGGGACGAGCCGGCAAAAAAATTGAAGGGCCATATGGGCCGAGCCCATAAAAAAAAATTGCGGGCTCACTGGCCCTTTGTAAAGATTTAAGCAGGAACGTTAAAATATGAGCTATTTTCAATTATATGGGTTTAATAAGAATAAGTATAAATGTGCGTCATCAGTCGAAAAACTAGTTTGGCAACATCAATACAGAAATCTAACTTTTACAATGTAGAGATCAGCATCGGAGAATTATATTCTGTGTAACCCGGGTTTAATGTTTTTTTATAAGGCTCGTACCGGTCCGAGATCAAGCTTGATTTGTTTTCCTACATATAGACGAGCCGGGCTGGAACTAGACTTAATTGTTCTCAAGATGTGTAGAACAGACAATATGCAGCGCAGTGCGAAAGGGGTTGCGAAGGATGCGGTCGACCCGGGCGCGGAAATTTAGGGGGCGCCAAATTTATGCTACCAGCGTAATTTTTGGCCTGTTACAAGAAAAAGTTAGGTCGGGGGAGGGGGGGAGGGGGCGCCACATTTTGCTTTACCCCGGGCGCAGTTTTCTCTTCGCACGCCAAATGATTGCAGATTTTTCTACCTTCTCATGCTGTCGCTTCTAGAAATTCTATTCTAAACGATAATTTCCACAGTATTTTCTTAAACTGCTTATCAAAAAATGGATAACGCTATAGTTTCTGAATAAAAACACCTGCTAATTTTGCTAATGCGATCCACAACATAAACATTAGTTAACCCGACCAGCTGCAAAAAAAAGAAGTCAACCGGACCCAAAACAAAAATTAGAAGTCAACCGGATCCAGACCCGACCCACAGCAAAAAATAAAAGCAACATGATCGCAGTGAAAAAATTATCCCCGACCCACGCATTAAAGTCGAGTCTCCAAATTTCTAAAATCGCCCCCCCCCCCCCTTTGAGGACTCTCCAGATCCGCCCTTGCGATTATCATTAAGGGTTTTTAATTAATATTTCGGGTAATTAACAAAAAATAAAAAAAATTGAGTGTCAGGTGCACGGTGCATCTACCATCATCTATCCTTATCCAAATTTTCAGATCTCTATGTGCAGTAGATTTTCGTAGCCATCGCCAATACTTCTTTCTTTTAGATGCAATCTATTGTTATTGCATTAAATTATTTTCTCCGATGAAATTTTACTGTAACGCAGGATTCTTATAGAGAGTGTTTTCATTTACACAGGTTTTACTACGTTACAAATTTTATTTAATAGCTGCCACCCTTCTTAATTTTTCAAGTAATTTAAGCATGTTTGGAAACAGAAATTTATTTATTTAATGAAATAAAGTACGAATTGTAAAGAAACAAGACATATTTTATTAAATAAATCTTCTGTTTCAAAAAACTCCAAAAGAATGGCAACTATACATTTTTAAACATTCATAGCTTTTTTGGGGGGAGAGGGATTAGGGCGCCAAATGCAGTTCTGCACACAGGCGCCGAATACTGCTGGCACGCCCCTGACCAAAAGTATATGAAGTTATGCATCGAATTGAACGAAATTTTTTATGTAAGTGTATGGCTAGTTGGATCGCCCTGAATCTGAAAAAAATCCGCCGGAAGGGGGCGCTGCAATAGCGAATTTTATGCCATTTTCAATATTGCGCCACATAAAAGTGTATGAAGTTAGTTCTAGAACTGAACTAAATTTTTTGTATATGATTATTTTTTGGTAAAGCAAGTAGGTCCACCCTGAATTTGAAAAAAAAAAAAATCTGCCTATCATTCTATTGTGTCATCGGCTCGTGCAGAGACGGAAATTCATTTTTGCTCCGGTTAATTGATTGAAGCAGAAATTTAAGATGAAAATCAAAGTTGGTATGGTATTGAATTAAAATTATTAAAACATTAAAATGAGTAACTATTTTTTTTAAATATTAAATTGTACGTATGAGATAGAAGAAAGTTTTGGGATTGGCACATCCAACTAGTTTTAAATTAAAACCTGAAACTTCTCTTCATATAACCATTCGGAAAATAACATATGACAACAGAATTTAAGAGATATGACAACAATCTAATATTTTTTGCGTTTTATTACACAGGATACGTTCAGAAAAGCAACTTTTCTATTACGAAAAACACTTACACTGTATTATAATAAATAAACAATAATTTCGGTTCATCGGTGTACATAATACTGCTTTTGAACTTTTGCTTTTCAAAGTTGTGTAATGTAGCTACTGTAACAGTCTATTTTAATAAAATTATTATTATTATTTTTTTAATTTTTACTATTTTTATAAATATGAATATTTTGATCTCGATTTTTTTTTTTTTTTTTTTTTTTTTTGCATCTATTAGATTAGACTACATAAAACTGTGCATGGATTAATAGATGTGAGGAATTTTACATTTTATAATTTTTTTCCCTCTAGTTTATACTAAAAGAAGTTGGATATTGCACGTGAAGCGTAGCAAATGAGGTGTGTTCGTACGATAATGAAGTTTTTAAAATATTACTCATGCGCAACAAACAATGTTCTCTCTGTAGCTACTCATTACGTAATGGAATACTTTTGTGTGCCCTTGTAAATCAATAACAAAAGTTCTTTGCACAACCGATTATGCAAAATCTATATTATAATATGTACTTTATGATGCATATCAATATTATTATGTTCGAATGAGTTTAATATTATTAAAATGCATTTGAAACTTTTTTTTTTTCTATTGACTGTAATGTAACGGAGTACTTTTGATTTTGCCTGTATTTGATCTATGCATCCTATTTTCAAAAAACAAATTGAAATGACTAGACAAAATTATGTAATAAGTATGTAATTTAACTTTCAAACGATTAAAATGCAATAGCAACATTTTCCCCCATTGACCGTCATGTAACGGAAACTTTTGATCGTCCCTGTAATGGATCTATCCATCCGATTCTCATAAAATTTGAAATGGCTCGACAAAATTATGTAATAATTATGTATTTTAAATTTCAAAAGATTCGGTTGGGTAGTTTTTGCGTTGTTATATGCGGACGGACAGACAGACGGACGGACTGAACGACAACTATAGGTGCTACGTATTTACATAATTACGAACGCACCTAAAAATTAAGGAAATTAAACTCTCAATTTAAATATTAAAAAAGAAAAATAATAAACATCTATATACTTGAATTTTAAAGAAAATGCTATTGTTTTAAATAGAATAAATGTTCCAATTAAACAAAAGAACTTTTTTCTGTATTGAAATATTGGCATCCAAAAAGCCTGTGATGTTGATCACCTATATTTGGATTTTGATCAGGTTAAAACAATAGTTAATGAAATAGTTCGCTTTTTAATTAAATTCTTAATTTTTCTAAGGGGCATTTAATCCTTATCTTATGTCACTATTTTTATTTTAATCTAGTTTTCATTTTAGTATTATAAATTAATTTTATTATTTTAAAGAAAAGCTATTGTTTTAAATCGAGTAAGTGTTTCAATTAAATAAAAGAACAATTTTTGTATTTAAATACTGGTATCCAAAAAGCCTGTGATGTTGATCACAGGCTTTCATCGACTTATACAGTCGATTCTCGTTAATTCGAAATCGGATAATTCAAATCTTCGCTTAATTCGAAGTAAACAAGAAGTCCCGAAATTTTCAATGCCAGAATAACGTTAAAAACTGTCATTCATTCGAACTCATTTTCTCTTGACTTCGTTTAATTCGAACTAACGAGAATTCCGATTTTTTTTTTCTTTCTCACGGATTTTAGATCATTTGAATAACTTACTTTTTTTGATTTTTGCAAAAATTGTTCCGAACGAGTGAACATATAATCCAATGCATTTGATATCCACTTTCTTTAGTGCCCCGTCTGTCCATTAGTGACGCTTTTAAATTTTTCTTCCATTGTGCTTGTTTCTAATCTTTTAATTAATTTATGTATTTATACATTCTAATTTAATGTTAAGTCATATTCTAATGATAAGAGACGAAATAAATTAAAAAAACACTATCACATTAATTCCTTTGTAATGGTACCATATTAACCTTGTTCTCATTTCATATTTTCCATAATTCGAACTTCGGATAATTTGATCATTTCTTGTGGTCCCGACAAGTTCGAATTAACAAGAGTCCGACTTTATTGGGATTTTGATGAGGTTAAAACATTAGTTAATAAAATAGTTCGCTTCTTTTTTTTTTTAATTTTTTTTTATTAAACCCTTAATTTTCTAAGATGCATTTAATCCTTATCCTATGTCACTATTTTAATTTTGTTTTCATTTTGTCATAAATTTACTACTAAAATAATTAGACAGCGAGTTATAACACATTTTGTTTTTGTAGATATGAAATTTATTCTTTTTAGTACAAATATTTATGGCCAGCTCTCAGTAATATATTTAGCCTTTAGATCATAGGTTCCCAACGGGGGCGGTACCGCCCCCTAGTGGGCGCTGGAGCCTTTCAGGGGGGCGGTAGCGAGTCTAGAGAAAAATGGGGGGCGTTAGGATAGTCGAGGGGGGCGGTAATGTCATAACTATTTATTTAGGAACTAATGTAATGAAAATAGTTGATCTCTTCTCCTTTGCCCAGTTCGTGACAAAAACCTTAACTGCACCTTTAGGTAGACCTAAGTCTGAGGGGGTGGGGGGGGATTGAATTTATTTTATTAATGTCAAAAAATAGATGTGGAACTCGAAGAAGGGCTGTGACTCGAATTAAAAATCATTATGAATTCAAAAAATGAGGAGTAAAACATTCGCGATAATTGGCTGGCTAAACATTTTAAACATAATTATTTTTTCATTAGCCTGTATTTCGAAAAATTCTTAAGTATGATGACACATGCCTGAACGAAGATTTTTAAGCGAACCCGTGATTTGAATCAGTTTCAAAAAATTTGTTTAACCTTAGTGAAAGTGATAAAATTCGTTATATCTATAAATTTTTTCAAAAGTAAATTTATTTAAATTTATATAGATTTTTATAAATTTCACAACATCTTAATCTAAGAAGAAATGTAAGCAGTCCAATATTGAGTACTTGAAATATGGATCTACGCATTCTTCTACAAACCAATCATTACCTATGTGATTAAATGCTAAAAGGTTTTTTTTTTTTTTTTAAATGAAGCCATGAATCCTTCTAGGCTACAAGAGCATTAGAATAAATGCGCGCAGATAGAAAGGACAAATATATGTCCTATTTTTATTTTCTTCTATCTTTACAAGAAAGTATTTGATTGGTGAAATTTTCTAGTTCCGGATTTTGACGGATTTACACGTTTTAAGGATCAGAGATTCCAAATATATTTTTACAAAATGTCTGTCTGTGAGTCTGTCTATTACCTATATGTCTGTAATGTGACATACATTTTATGCGCGGTCTATCTCAACAACTAATGCACAGAATTTATAAAAAATCTATATTTCGGTATCCTCCGTTATAAATTCATGCTGATTAGTTTTTGGTGTAAATTACTAAACAGGTGGCGCTGCTATGCAGCTTTACAGCAACGGCTTTATCTCAAGAACTACTTAACAGATTTTCACCAAACTTCTGATTTGATAATTCTTTGACATGAATAGAAGTAGGGAAAGAATGGGAGTTCAACCCCAGCGTGGTGGACGTGGTGGGTGGATGGTGGAAGTGGAACCACCACCACCTCCTATAAGAGGGAGGGAGGATCACCACCACCACCTGAATGAGAAGCTTATCTGATGGAGAGTGTATTATACTGTAGTAGGATGAGGGGAGGGCTTAAAATTGAGGGGGCTTAAATTTTTAGGGTTTGAAACGTAGGAGATTATACTGTAGTAGAGGGGTGGATGTTTAGAGTCTGTTATAGTATGATGAGATTTTTAGAGAGAGAGAGAGGGGAGGGCTTATTTTTTAGGAGGGGCTTAAAATTGAGGGGGGCTTAAATTTTTTGGGAGTTTAAATTTAAGTAGAGATTGGAATCAACTTAGAGTAGGAAAGATATTTGAATACGAAATGGAAAAATGTAGTGGCGCCCTATATCGGTGGGAATTGGAACGAGGAGTTTTCTGAAATAATAAAAAAACATATATTTTTGCAAAGGCTATGGGTCCCCCAACATATATTAAAAAAAATTAATATATGTTGTATTAGCTGTTCAGAGACAGGGGTATCATGAACACCACTTCACTCACTGTGGCCCACATTCTGCAAAAATATACTTTAGGATTAGCTTGTTATTTAAAATCTTCATGCATGTAAAAGGAATTTCAAAAATATTGTTACGGTGATCATGAGGTTAGGAAAAAAAAAAATTTCTATACTTATTTTTAAGAATCTTCTAAACTGTTTGAAATGTCCTTATGACCATACGCTAGGCTTGTTATTCCATCATTTAATAAATAGCGTTTATCGTCAAACACCGATAAACATTTTTTGTTAAATTGTGTGGTGTATAACTGATGTAAACGTTGTCCAATTTTTCTCTGTACTTCATAAGTCGTGGTTTGATTAAATAAACAGTTGAGGTAATCTTCATGACGGAGTTTTTTTCTTACAATTCTTGTTAATATCCCTTTTGCTCGTTTTTTTTCTTCTAGAGAGGACTTTATGCTGTACATTTTCGACTTTAGTCCAACAAATTGATATGCAGCTGCCCCATTTAATTCATCTTTAAATTTTCCGATGACCTTCTTGTTCATATCTGAGTAGAGTGGATGATCACGAGGATAATCGGAGAAATCAAAAAGGCTTGCATGATGTTTTAAATCGTCAAAAATATCTTTGGTTCGAATGTGATATGTTAAGCTGTCCGTATCTGTGAAAAGCAAAATTGCACGATTTTCAGGATAAATTGTTTTCACAAAATTATAATGAAAATCATACATGAGTTCTTTTGATAACTCGAGTATCGCAAATCCGACATAAATTGGTCGGTTCATGAGGATACTGTTTTTTTTCCTTTCCACAGCTACAAGACCCTCATCGAATATCTTATGACCTTTGTAGTTTGGTGATGCCACCAACTTTTCACCTCTCCTCGTTTGATTGGTGACTTCAATGTTTCTTCTCTTCCTTAAATTTTCAATACATTTCCCATATATCGAATTGTTGAGGAGCTTGAAAAAATCACGTTCGAAACTGCTTGTGGCTTGCTTTCTTTTTTCTGTGTTAAAAGAAACGTATTTTTCGAGCCAAGGGGATTGATTGAATTGTAAAACTTTGTGAAATTTTTTAATCTTCAGACCAAGTTGAACATATAGTTTTAAATTTCTATAATGACAAATATATTTGGTCTTGTCGTATAAATTCGGGATAAGTTTTGGCGTACCTTTATACCCCTTCTGTATTAAACTTCTTGCATATGGGGATAACATTTCTTCTGTTACTGAAAGTTTTTCAGGAGCCAAAGGAAATTCATTGTGGGATGGATGCAATTCTTCGGGATACTTCAAATCCACCTCAAATATATAGCCAACTGGAGCATCGTTTCGCAATTCTAAAACTTTTTCGGTTGTGAATTCTTCTGGATCCACCCACCGAAACCCTCCATGTGGTAGATATTGGGACATTGACCACCCATACAAGTTGTTCGCATCCCAGTACATGATGTGGGATTTATCTTCAGCTGGGTCATATCCAGGACATAATTCATTATTTGCAGTTGCAAACCTATGAGATATTTGCGACACACCTCCACGTACGCCTTGTTCAATAAAAACCAACATGTTTACGTCTGTTAATAATTCTAATTTTATCCCAGTCATTTTTAAGCATGCTTGCCATGATAAGCTGGGTAAAGTTGTTAGATGTGCGGGATCAAGTTCATAGTATTGATTGCACAATCTTCGGAAATTTTCAAAAACATCAGCGAGCAACAACACATCTGTTTTTACATATAGATCGTGATACTCGCCGAGGGTTTTTATGTTAAAAGATTCCCATATGTTTTTTGCATGGGCATATTCCTCATCACTTATATGTTGGTCGGATAGTATGCTGAAGAATGCAGATTTTTCGGGTAATTGGGTTTCATTGAATTTTTGGAAACTGGAGAGGTATTCATATGGATAAACGCCTTTTCTTTTCAACATTTCCAAATCTGTATTTTCAGAAAAGTTTTCTTTCAAAATTTGAAATTGGTTGCATTGTAGATTGGATGACAGTTTTTCGAGGGAAGCCGTGAGAAATTGATAAGAATCAATGAATGCTAGTTGGATTGAGGAGGTTTCATGTTTTAATTTAAAACTAATATATTGTTCAAGAGTGGACGCAATTACTTCAATTTTATGATCTTTATAACGGCCTAATCTACTCATTAAAATGTGGCCATCATATCGTTTAAGGTTATGAAAAACCACAGGAATAATTTTTGATTGTTTGTATTGTAGGTTACAAAAGGGGTGTGTGGCTCCTCTGTACTTTGAGGTGATATGATCATGATCACGAGCTTTTTTCGCCCCCAAAGCTTTACCACAAATGTAGCATATTGTTGCTGCATCATGTCTGCGTTGCTCCTCTTCGCTTAATTGCATGGGTGCAACAGTCGAAAGTTTTTCAGCAAGTTCATTTTTTACATCTATTAAAGTTTGGATGAAATGATCCACAGCATCTTCCCCACGATACACTTTTACACCATCATCATTAGGATGAAGACGATATGTATGATGATCAGGCCCCACAATTGTAAACGCATATCCACAGGGTACATGATGTGCAATATCCATTTCATACGATTCGGTTTCGGAGGGTTCGGCGGTGTTGAGTGGAACAATGAGGGATTCAAAGTCCGCATATATTATGAATGGGACGGATGCTTGAAGATGAGTTCCTTTAAATTCGAGTATGTTATTTCCTTCTTCTGGCATCTTTACTACTTGGGGTGTCTGTTTGTTGCAATAAGGTGTATGCTTTTCTAACAAGTCTTGACGAATAAACCCGTGTAAGCATCTATAGCAATAGTAACATGCACTATGATGCTTGCTTCTGTGTCCCATGAATCGTGAGAAATCTCTAATTAAGCAGTAATGCATATTCTCACCGTTGCTGATCACTAATAAATTTATGACGTCTTGATTTGTTTTTTCTGAGACGTATAAAACATAAATTTCGCCTTCTTCATATCCATAAATATTGATTCGCAAATTGTTTTGAAATTCTATTTGCGGGGTTTTATGATATGGAACTGGATAGGTGATCCCTTGCATGTTTATTTCATTTTCAAAAGCAACATATTTGCTTACCCGCTGTGGATGTTCTTTGAAATTAAGTTTCATTTTGTGAGCTAGAAGACACCAAAGGTAGCATTTGTTGTCCTCAAAATTTTGAATATTTAGAACTGCTTTTTTCCCTTCCAACTCCTTGGGTAGACGAATAAAACTACTACCCTTTAAAGGTGCATGCTTGGCAATTTGCAACTCGAAATGATTAATTTCGCGGAGCACCCATCCAGACCCCTTCTGCGTAAATTTTTCAAAACTGTTAATTATTTTCTTGTGGGCTAATGCCAGATTTTCATCGATGAAATCATTTGTGTATTCCGCATAAGTGTCGGACCAAAAATAGGTGGACAACACTTCTACGTCACCTTCCGGTGATGTTTTTTCCAAAAGAAGTTTTATTAATAATCGCCACTTGATGGCATCCTTTTCCTCAACGGCATTTCCCAAAATCTCCAAAAGTTCTGATCGCATTGAATCGAAAAAAACTGAAATGTCGAATTTGAAATCCTCTTCCGGTTCTAAGAAAATAGATTCGAAGACATCAAGGGCTTGAATTTTTTTTCTTGATTTTCCCTCTTCTGTTTTCTGTTTTTTGTTTTTCACGGATATGAGGTTTTCGGGCTGATTTTTATGAAGGGTGCGCATATGCTGATTAAGATTAAATTTAGAGGTGAACCTTTCTTCACAGAAACGACAACTATATTCATGGGTTTTGATTTGGCGAGCCTAAAAGAGAATTAAAACCGACTTTAATTTTTTATCACTACTTAATCTATCAATCAAAAAAATGTAACATAATCTAAAAAAAATTGGGAGAGTCGAAAATTTTCTACCTAATTTCTTTTCTTTCTATAAAAATTTAACATTCATTAAAATTCGCGACAATCTGAAAAAATAAATATAATAAAATTTACATACCTGCTGATGGATCTTTTCGTGTCTTTGTAAGGCATCCTTTCTAGAAAATTCCTTCTGGCATACGTTGCATGTCAGTCCCTAAAATTAAAATAATGAAAAAAAAAAAAAAAAAAAAAAAAAAAAAAAAGAAACATAAACTTAAAATTTTTCCGCTTAATTTTTTTTTTTTTTTTCTGTAAAAATTTAACATACACTAAAATTCGCGACAATCTGAAAAAAAAAAAAAAATAAATATTCATACCTGATTTGAAGTTTCTCCCTGCTGATGGGTCCTTTCATGTCTTTTTAAGGCATCCTTTCTAGAAAATTCCTTCTGGCATACGTTGCATGTCAGTTCCTAAAATAAATTAAAAAAAAAAGAAAAAAAAAAAAAAAAAAAAATGTAAACATTTTCTCTCCTACCCCTATCAAAACATAACCCAATCATTATTATTTTTTTTTTTTTACCTTCGTATTATTCATCGGGGCATCGTCATCATTTTCAGAAAGATCCCATTCGGGTTCCGAAATCATCATTTCATTGATGAGATCCTGGTCAATCTAACAATAAAAGGAATTTTTATACTTTTCTAATTAAAAAACTTTTTGAAAAAATTCACGCAAAATTGATTATCACCTACCACCATGTCTGCAGATTGATGTTGTTTTGAAAGGTGCACATTCCGGATGTGTCTTCGCAAACTGTCCGTGCGAGAAAATACTTTCTCGCATTCTGCACATGTCAGTCGCTAAAACAGATAGTCTTAAATTTATTTTCTTAAAATGCTTTCATTAAAAAACTAGCTTAATTTATTTTTGATAAAATATTTCCTGTTATTTTAAAAATTCAAAAAGTAAATGAGAAATAGGTTTCTAAAATATTTCCTGTTCTTTTAAAAATTCAAAAAGTAAATAAGACATAGGTTTATAAAATATTTACGTTAGTTTTTTCAATTTAAAAAGTTGATAATAATACAAAGGATTTAAAAATCCTCCAATAAAAACGAATAAGTTTAAAATAAAAGAAAGTTTGCGAAAAAAAAAAAAAAATATTTCAAAAGTTTACATTTTAAAAAAATACATTTCATAAGTTAATGAAAAGTTGTTTAATAAAATTATTATCGACAGAAATTTAAAATTTATTTTACAAAAGTTAAAATGAGTTTTCTGATTCATATATTATTATTGTAATTCACAGTTAAACATACTAGGTTATGTATAAAAGCAATAGATCTTCTATTTACAGTATGGAAAAATTATAAAAAGTAAATAAGACATAGGTTTATAAAATATTTCCGTTAGTTTTTCAATTTAAAAAGTTGATAATAATTCAAAGGATTTAAAAATAAGTTATTTCAAAAAATTCTAAAATAAAAATGAATAAGTTTACATAAAAAAGTTTGCGAAAGAAAGTTTGCGAAAAAAAAAAAAAAAAAAAAAAAAAATATTTCAAAAGTTTACATTTTAAAAAAAATACATTTCATAAGTTTTTAAAAAAGAAAAATCTTAAGTTAATGAAAAGTTGTTTAATAAAATTATTATCGACAGAAATTTAAAATTTATTTTACAAAAGTTAAAATGAGTTTTCTGATTCATATATTATTATTGTAATTCACAGTTAAACATACTAGGTTATGTATAAAAGCAATAGATCTTCTATTTACAGTATGGAAAAATTATAAAAAGTAAATAAGACATAGGTTTATAAAATATTTCCGTTAGTTTTTCAATTTAAAAAGTTGATAATAATTCAAAGGATTTAAAAATAAGTTATTTCAAAAAATTCTAAAATAAAAATGAATAAGTTTACATAAAAAAGTTTGCGAAAGAAAGTTTGCGAAAAAAAAAAAAAAAAAATATTTCAAAAGTTTACATTTTAAAAAAAATACATTTCATAAGTTTTTAAAAAAGAAAAATCTTAAGTTAATGAAAAGTTGTTTAATAAAATTATTATCGACAGAAATTTAAAATTTATTTTACAAAAGTTAAAATGAGTTTTCTGATTCATATATTATTATTGTAATTCACAGTTAAACATACTAGGTTATGTATAAAAGCAATAGATCTTCTATTTACAGTATGGAAAAATTATAAAAAGTAAATAAGACATAGGTTTATAAAATATTTCCGTTAGTTTTTCAATTTAAAATGTTGGTAATAATACAAAGGATTTAAAAATCCTCCAATAAAAACGAATAAGTTTAAAATAAAAGAAAGTTTGCGAAAAAAAAAAAAAAAAAAAAAAAAAAAAAAAATATATATCACAAGTTGGAACAAATTTCTAAAATAAAAATGAATAAGTTTCACTTACTAAATTTCTTTCCATGTTCGGAAGACCTGTAATCCTTTCACATTAATCAACAAACTTTGAAGGAATGATAGATGTGAGTCGACGCTTCTTTATTTATATCTTTCTTAATCTCGAAATATTTCATCATCCCTCATGACTCCCCCCTTCTAGAACAATCCAGTAAAATCTGGGATATTTCAGTTAGTCGGATGTTGTTTATTTAAAATAAGTTACTTTCTTAATCTGTATGGTTATTTGATGTCTAAACAATACTCAGAATAACTGTTAGTTGTTTCTCAAACTCTGACGAAAAGAGGCATTATCTCAAAATGTTTAACAAAACATGATATCACAATCAGCATTTTCGTATCTTATACTCAGAAAAACTGTTAGTTGTTTCTCAAACTCTGACGAAAATAGGCATTTTCGTATCTTGTTTCTTAAAGATTGAATTAACAAACTTCCTTGTTTTTCGATGGGAGCAAAACAACAAGATAAAGATATCTTAAAATGACTTGTTATCTTAAAACAAATATATTGTTTGCTTGGGGTGATTTCACACGAAACTTTAAAAGTAATTTCCTTTCTTGTTTCTTAAAGATTGAATTAACAAACTTTCATGTTTTTCGATGGGAGCAAAACAACAAGATAAAGATATCTTAAAATGACTTGTTATCTTAAAATGACTTGTTATCTTAAAACAAATATATTGTTTGCTTGGGGTGATTTCACACGAAACTTTAAAAGTAATTTCCTTTTCAGATATTAAAATACTTAATGCTGAAATCAAATTGAATACATCATACTGATTTAAAAATAAATAATAAGAGTTTTTTAATTTATTTATTTATTTTTTTTTTTATTTTTTTATTTTTTTTTTCAGTTTAGATACTTTTTATTTCAATTGTAGTTTTTAATAAGAGATTGCTTTTTCCCCAAAATAAAAAGAATTGTAATTAAATAGATTTAAAAATAATTAGACACAGTTTATGTAAAGAAAAAAAAAATATACATCAATTTAAAAAAAAATAAACAGTTTATTCAACATTAAAAATATGTACAACACAAGTTTTTCTTTAGATTTGATAAAAATATGTACAACACAAGTTTTTCTTCAGATTTGATATAAGGAATCACAAAATTCTTCAAAAAACTGAGAGTCCATTTTTTGAAAAAAGTCTTTCGTATAAAAGCATGTGCATGATTCACATACATTCTTTGCCAATTTAAAAGTGTTTAAGTGAAATAAGGCAGACTGTTTATATAACTCGAATTTTTCTTTCATTGGTACGTTTAAACATTCATGTCGAAAACTAGAATTTAATTCAAAGCGACATCCACTGCATGAATAAACTTTATTAACAGCAGAGGTTAATTCTTGTTCAAGACAACGCAAAAAATGATCTTTAGCAGAATCTTGATTAAAATGCGAAGTACATTTGGAGGGTCTGTTCATTATTACACTACCAATAACCTGTGTTAAAACCAAATCACTCAAAGACTCATTAATTCGAGGTATTAATTCAATTAATTTACAAATTTGATCTTTTGACAAACGAATACCAGAATTTTTTAAGTAAAATCCCGAATCCCCAAGATTAAATAACTGCTGCAAATAGCAATAGTCTGAATCCAAATAAGCAACTAGGAGTTGATTATTTGCGACGAATGTTTCATCGTTCGAATAAAAATGAAAATTATATAATTTTCCACTCAGTTTTTCCCATGATTCTAAATTAAAAATTACACCTTCTTTCGTGGGGTATTTTTGCTGTGTATTCGATTCTTTAAAATTTCTGATATGTAATCGCAAGTAAATCTGATTTTCTAATCTAACTTGAAAAAAAGTCTCCCAGTTTAAATTAAATTCCAATAACACTGGGTCAGGGGCATTTAAATTTCGAAAATGGGTTTCAAACCAATCATTTTCCGGTATTTCTGAATCACGTGGTTGCTTGGGGGTTGATTGTTCAGTGGAAATCACATCGAAATTCATTTTTTGTTTTTTCGAGGGGGGACTGTTTGTAATATGACGAAATGTTAAACTAATTCTCATGTTTTTTATGCTCGAGTCAGGTGGGATTCCATGCGTGAACAACTGATTTGTTGGGGCGTGCATTAGGTAAAGGGAACCATGTTCCAAATTTATACACGTCATCGGTGATTTATTGCTTTTAAATTCGATTTTTCGCGTAGCTCCGAAACTTAAAACTGAAATTGGACAAGCACTATCTAATTCACGTTCATCGTCTTTATGATGTGAAATGTAACTGCTCCCATCGGGATATAAGTTCAAAAGTACATAGTTATACGTACAGCCAGACTGTTTTTCCACCAGATCTCGCAGCTGAAGGATAGGTGGTGTCCACGGGTTAGCACTAATGGTGGTTCCGCTGAAACTGTAACTCACATCTGGATCGCCATAGGCCAGGGCTTGTCTTTTAGGCTTAATATTTCTTCCTCGAATTCGCAACGTCGGTGTGAAAAAGGGTAAAATTTTAAGTTGTTCGAAGAACTCATCAGCCACATCTTTTTGAAGAAAGTCTGAAATATATTGCACGTTCAGTCCGTTTTCGGTGAAGTTAACAGCAGACATCGTTCAGGGTTAGTTAGTCGAAGCAAGATGGGTCAGCAAGTCACGAGAAGATGAGTCACAAAGATCAGCAAGGCACGTGAAGGTTACTCAGTCAAAACAAGATGAGTCAGCAAACGAATGTTCCAGATCAGGCTCCAAGGGACTGTCAGATAACAAGCATCAAGATGCAGCTAGGCAGCGAGCAAAATGTTAGCAATGAAGCAGATTTGTGGTTCTTATATAGTGAATGCTTATCACATATCAGATAAACGATATCACAATCTGATTACTGCTAGCGCCCTCTACGTTGAGCCGCCATTTTTTCTTCAGTTCTCGGTGTACTCTTGTTCGAAGCAGATGTGGGTAAGTAGTACTCTTTTATTTATATGTAAGTGTGAAGTGTAGTTAAAAAAATAGACAAAAAATTTTTAAATATAATATTTTATTTATAAATTTTCCCATTGCATTACATAAGGATCCACTTTTATTTTTTTAGTGGGCATGAGTGATACATGTTTTTTGTTAGAAGATAAATGTCGATTTTTTATAAAACTTTCAGGTACATACATTTCACGAAGAGTTTTTAATAGTTCATTTTGAGCCTTTATTGGAGTTTTTTTATTCACAGAAAACAAAAGATGAAATAAATCAGCTATATTCGATTCTGGGATAGGTTTTCCTTCGAAACTAATTGTTAAATTTTTATCCCATTCGAATTTTCTTGGATGATTTTTTAAAAAGTCCAACAAGGATCGAGCTTGTCTTTTCATAGAAGGTGGTACCGAGGATAAAATCAGGGTCAGTTCATCAGGTTCACTTTTCGGTTCCTCTTCCGGTTCAGAAGTTTCTTTTTCCGTGGGTTTAGGTGGTTTAGACATCCAGGGCGTGTTAAATTCTTGCAAGTCCATTTTACGTTTCAGCAATTCAAAATACTGAATCACTTTTTCATGATCGGGAAGAGTGCTGTTTAATATTTTCGACATGGCAGTATCGAATTCGGACATTTGCTGTTTTGTTGGTACGTGCTTGGAAAGATTCTCTTCCGGCACCAACGCATATTTTTTAGCGAGCTCCATTAATGAGTCCGGTTAATACACTCAAGGCGGCTGGGATTAGAATATTTAAAAACCCACCTCGTTGAATAATAAGTTTTTTCTTGTGAAAAAGAGAACCCTTTTTCGTTCCGATTTTTCGTAAAGTAGTCTTATATTTACTTAAAGACTTTTTCTGTTTTGAAGATACAGGGATATTTCCTTTTAACAGATTCAAACTACATTCACAGATGGCTTTTACAGAACGGGGTGGTAATTTTTTTAAAAGTTGATTACGTAATGCCGAAGGACACGTTTTAATCAATTCTAAATCACGAAGTTGTTTCTTCGTCAACGTCATAGCGGCAACTGAATTAAAAACCAAATGTCTTTCTTTTTAAACCTTGTTTCGGGACATAAACGAACTGTGTTTGGCCCGGTAAAATCTGCGTCCTTAAACGTAAACGTTCTTCAGTTTCGTTTCTTAAATCCACCAGTAAATAGGAGAAAGGTTTTTGGGTTGCATCTTCATACACTTCTTGAAAAAATTTACTTTTAGTCGGATATAATTGCCGCCCCAAATGAATAATTTGACTCATATCACGACGATTTTTAAACAAGATCAAATATTGACTGTTCAGGGAAACACCTCTCATTTCTTTACCTTTATGAAATAGATTTTGCGTGATAAAAATCACACTTATGTTTAAATGGTGGCTACCTACTGTAAAAAGATAAGTCAAGCGTTCATCATTTCCACATTGAATCATGAGATCGTCTAAAATAACGAGTGAATTCGTTCCTAAGTATTCAGTATAATTCGAAGGAAATCCCTCAACAAAGGTCACATCCGTCATTTCATCATACAGCTTTTGGTAAATACCATAAAACCAAACCACTTTGTCAGGGGGAGGATTAAACATTTGATTTCTGTCCTTCAGCAAATCTCGTAAAAACCAACTTTTACCCACTCTTGTGGGACCTGCGAGAAGCATTGTACAAGGATGTTGAAAGCGAGGAAACTCCATTTTGTAGGAGCAAACACAAGGAAAGTTACAATCGAAATAAACACAAACACCAAGAAATACAGTTTAAATATCGATTTATTGATAAAAATTCACAGACACACGAAATCGTTTAGCTACAAAATTATAGACTCGTTGGTCGTTACAAATATTTTCAGTTACAAAATGTGATAAAATATGTTTCAAAGTTTTGCCGCGGCATCGTGAATACAAGTAAAATATACAATATTGACCACATACGGCCGTCTTATTACTCTGTAAGGTGAGGGGGTTAAACACCACTCGAGAAAAATGAGATGAAAAGTTCGCAATAGATCCTTGAAAAAAGGCAGGCCCGTTTCCATATGAATCAAAGAATTCCACTTCATCAGGTGAGGGTAAAAAGAATGCCAGCCAGTGACTTCCGGGTTCCGTTGACTTGTCCACATTGCATACAAAACAGGCAGGATAGTGTAGGATTCTCCACGGTAGTTTATCGCTGGGAAAAACATCTAAAAAATACTTTCGAGTTCTTGGATCTCCTGATAAAATCTTCTTGATTTGTAAAGAATCCATCTAGTTGGCAAAGTCACACAAAACGTGTCTTGATTTACTGATTTCCACAATATTTTCAAATTCCGCGTACACCAAAACTGAAATTGTGGTTTTTAAATCTTCAGCAAATTTAATCTCAATTCGTAAATTCCCCTGTTGTTGTAAATTTAGATGGGGACCGTCACACAAATCTGGACTCAGGTCGAAAGCGTATAAGGTGTGTCCCTCTGCATATTCCTCACGTGTCAAATAAATACCAGTGTCATGATTAAATCCCGAAAACAAACGATGATAAGCAGTTATGAAATTATTGTCTTCAAAATTCAATTCTAACCCTTTTGAAGGTATAGGTTGACCGTTCGCATAAACACTTAAAAAGTTGACTTTGTGATGATGAAAGTGAAAAGGGTTCAAATCATATTGTCCATTAATAGAAGCATTTTCTAATAATCCAATAATAATTCGTTTCGGTAAAGGTCCTAAAAATACATTGTCTTGCATAAAAGAACGACTTCCGGTAGATATCGAATAGGTCTTACACAATACACGATCGATGGGATATTTCGCAGAAGTTTTTTCTAAAGCCTTCGCATGACCAAGCAACACACCTGGGCTGACTTTCACTTTACGAACAAACAAGGAAGCGTGTTCTAAAATCACTTTAAAATCCGGATCAGGTTTTGAAGTATCTGAAGGTTTTGCTGCAATTAAGCAAAAGTTGGGTTTACTGCGAACCATTTTAATTTTCAAATCGACCATGTTTAACAACAGTCTATTTTGTTGAAAAATGTCACAATGTAAAGGACCTATCATGTCTAAGGTTTTACTATTTTTCGTCAGTTCATAACGTTTTTTCAATCCGGGGTTTTCATCAGATGTTGGGTCCGTGCATGTTAATTTCTTATCTTTATAGAAACATTCGCATTGCAGTAAACTCTTCTTGGCATCTTCTCCAAAATTCAAAAGTGTCTCGATGTAAGCTCGGTAGGGATAGGTGTTACTGGAAGAGGAAATGACTCTTTCATTCAGGCTCACATCAACTTGGGAAAACAAGGCTTGCAAAAATAAATTCACGGGTGCTACGTGATCATCATCCGTTAAAGCAGATCCATCCGATTTAGTGATTTTCACTTTCGTATACAAATACGACGAGGATAAATCAATATAGTCTTCACCATTACCCGAAATATTAAATTCCACAGGTACCCCATCATGAATATTAGCAAGGGGATGATATTCTACAAAATATCCTTTTTCGATGGCGGTTTGAGTTGGGGGAATTAAAAAGAGATCCAATTCCGTTTTTGCGCAAGCGGCAGAATCTTTATGAATTAGTCCGGACATCCTTAAGCGAAAATATCACTTGTTTTCACTTTCTTGACTTTACGACGACTGACGGTTTTTTTTGGAAGCTTTCTCTTTTTATGTCTGCGACCCGATCCAATCATGGACTTTACCTTGGTGGCTGCTTTATCCGTTAAAGTCTGACCGGCTTCTTTCAACCTCCGCTTGGCGGCTACTTTGACATTCTCACCACGTGACACGTCATTCAACAAATCGAGTCCAGAAGAAAACAGTTGCTTGCCTACGGTTTTGGCTCCCGATTTAAAAAGAGGTACTGCAGCACGAAACAAAGAGCGAAACACTCCACCAAACCCATATCCTTTTTGTAAAGTAGTACCGTGATAATAGTTCAAACCACTACCTGACTGGTGGGTATAATAATCCTCGAAGGATTTTGCACAACACTGGTAAGGCACAAACATTATGAGAGATACTTTTGACGAAAATGAAGTTTCACGATCAACTTCCCACGTTCGAATGACATTAATCGACCTGTGTGGGTTCTTATAACTGTTTCAATTGTCTGAAAATTCTTTCGAGTCACAGGAATATAGTGCGGTCTGTCAAACACTTCGTGAATCATCTCCCCATCTTGTCCTTTCACGGGGATCACTCTAAGCAACGGTGCAACAGTATCCCCTACGATCTGCGGTTCAACGAGGTCGCTATAGATATACATCAATTTAAAATCAGCATGGGGGTCGGCTGCGAAGGGGCTATCAAAATACATTGAAGAACCTGCGAAGGGTTCACCTACATTACCAGGTGGAAACCCTAAACTTTCTGCTAATCCTGCATCAAACTTGATTCTCGCATTTTTTCTCAAAGTCACTCTCACTTTCTTTGAGTTTTTATTAAAGTTGAAAGAAATTTTATTATAAAATTTTTGATAGTTGAGTATTTTAATAATATCGTTGGGGGATTCATAAAATCCGGGAGGGATTCTTGCCTTTTTCACTTCAAATGCTCCTATTTCAAATTCGCTTTCATTTCTAGGTCTTCCGTTCGTCCATTCGATATTTTCTCCCAAAACATATTCATATCCGTTAGTAAATTCGGTTATATTATTCCACAAGTGTGGGTAAATCAGTTCTGTCAAACCCACTTCCCACTCTCCTTTCAAATCTAAGGCGGAAGGTAATCTTGTCACAAAATGAGAAATTTTATTCTCTGGAAAATAATTCAGCGAACTGTCTGAAGGTAACGTCACGTAGAAAGACATGTTTCACAATGAGAACGGAAGGTCAAAAACAGAGGGTTTTATAACGAAAATAAATTAGATGAAGGTATCCACTGATTAAATTTATCGGGGTAACCTTTAAATTTCACTTTATATTCCACATGACCTTTTCGTGTGCGTTTTTCTAAAATCTTTTCGATAGTGTAATCCTCTTTCGGTTGAACTCTTTGAAGTTCTTGCGGGTAAAAGGTTCCTTGAATGGGTTCGTCCATCAAATCTTTAATTCGATACACAGGGGGGTCTCTCGCGACACATTCCGTTATCACAAACAATTCTTCGGTCCAGTTCGTTTCATAACCTTTTTCAAAAGTTAATTTTTGTTTCGAAACACGCACGATTTCACCCACTTTAAATACACACGGTTTTCTTTCCACATCTTGCATTTTTCCATACAAAGTAAACCACACATCGCTTTCATTCTCAGGTGTTACTTCCACGGGGGGTCTCTTAATGCTGGAATGATACGTATGATTGTAACTCTGTAACAAGGAATCTAACACATCGATAAAATTATAGGTGTGATTATGCGTGAAATATTTCCACATTTTAGTTTTCAAGGTACGATTAAAACGTTCTACCACAGAAGCTTTCGTGTTATTATACGTAGTAAAAAATCGCACACCTTGTTGTTTTAAAAACGTTTGGAAAACTCGGTTCTTGAATTCTTTACCAGCGTCAGACTGAAGAGACTTGGGCTTACGCGTTGCAAAAATGCTTTGAAAGGCTTTCATAATATCCTCACCACGTTTCGTTTTTAACGGAATCGCCCACGCATATTTAGAAAGAATGTCTATACAGGTGAGAATGTAGCGATATCCTCGATTGTGCTTTTGCAGACTGATCATATCCACTAAATCGGTTTGCCATTGTTGATCGATCGAATACACGATCACACGATTGGTCGGAAACTTTCTTCGCACAGGTTTGTGAAGTGTATACGAGTCGACTCCGCTTAACCATTTCTGAATCGTCTTCTTGGACACTTTTCCTTTCGCAGCAGAATATAAAACATTTATACCACCGAAACTTCCCGCGTGACTCGGATTCTGATAAATCTCCTTCATTACAGCAAGAAATTTTATTACGTGAAATATTAATATTCAGTCGCATCATATCGAAAAAGATAAATTTCCGGTTTCATTTAAATTCAGTATAAAATCAACCTTAAACTTTTCATTTCCGGTGAATACATATATCAACGAAAATATAATACACACCGTTATGTATAGACACACCACACTCAACACTTCATCTCTCGAAGTCATTCTTAAAAATGACACATCTCACACATCACTACTCTCTTTAAACATTTAAAATCTTGACAAACAGACATAGTTTCTTGGCTCGATTAGTTAAGTCCTCAACATATCATCGAGCCAAGAGACTATTTTACAAGTTCGAACCTCTTTCAAAACTTTAAAAAAAAAAAAAAAAAATTACTATTTTCTTAAATATTATTCTAATGGTTCCAATTCCCACCGATATAGGGCGCCACTACATTTTTCCATTTCGTATTCAAATATCTTTCCTACTCTAAGTTGATTCCAATCTCTACTTAAATTTAAACTCCCAAAAAATTTAAGCCCCCCTCAATTTTAAGCCCCTCCTAAAAAATAAGCCCTCCCCTCTCTCTCTCTCTAAAAATCTCATCATACTATAACAGACTCTAAACATCCACCCCTCTACTACAGTATAATCTCCTACGTTTCAAACCCTAAAAATTTAAGCCCCCTCAATTTTAAGCCCTCCCCTCATCCTACTACAGTATAATACACTCTCCATCAGATAAGCTTCTCATTCAGGTGGTGGTGGTGATCCTCCCTCCCTCTTATAGGAGGTGGTGGTGGTTCCACTTCCACCATCCACCCACCACGTCCACCACGCTGGGGTTGAACTCCCATTCTTTCCCTACTAATAGATGCTGTTTACATTTTGTTGAAAATCACTCAATAGGTGGCGCTGTTATGCTGTCTTTATCACGATTTCTGCAACAGCTGCACTGAGAAAAAAAATATACCTCCTTCACCTAGAATGAATAATTAGTCACTTTCTGAATACTCAAACTAGAACTACAGATGACCAAACTATGCGAATAGATTAAACAACTATGTTGAATAGACGCAATGACCTGACATTTCTAATCTAGTGTTTTCTAGGTGACGAAACGATATTGAATCGTTTCAGTAATGAGAAATTATTGCTTGATTTTGGGAATGGTTTCATATACTAGAATTCTAGTTACTAAATTAAATCTCTTGTGTTCGCATCTATTTGCACTGAGATAAAAAATATACCGCCTTCACCTAGAACGAATAGTTAGTCACTTTCTAAGTACCTAAACTAGAACTATAGATGATCGAACTGTGTGAATGGATTAATCAACTAAGCTGAATAGACGAAACGACCTAGCATTTCTAGTTTCGTGTTTCCTAGGTGATGAAATGATATCGAATTATTTCAGTAACGAGAAATTATCGGTTGATTTCGGGAATGGTTTCGTAAACAAGAATTACAGTTACCATATCAAACCTCTTGTTTTCGCCTCTATTTGCAGATTTTTAAATGATTTTGACCACAAGAATATAGGAATACACTCTTGAATTCTAGTAAGAGACTATAGAACTCTCAAACGTACTGAACTAGAATTTATAAGGATGACATGGAACTATTTTTTCTAGGGCTACAATTTAGAATCTAGATGCCTGGACTATATTTTTTTCTCAGTGTGCAGAGATTTTTAAATAGATTTGACAACGAGAATATAAGAAAACGCTCTTGAATTCTAATAGGGAACTCCAGAACTCTCTGGCATAGGGAACTAGAATTTATAAGGATGACATGGAACTATTTTTTCAAGAGTCAAAATTTAGATTCTAGATGCTGGAACTATATTTTTTTCTCAGTGTGTAGCTCAAGAATTAATGCACGGATTTTCATCAAACTTCAGAGCCAGTTTTACCTTGATAAATATTATTGCTGATTATGTTTTGGTGCAAATCGAGTAGCAGACGGCACTTTTATTCTGCATTTTTCTTGAAAGTCGCAGTAGTCTTATTTGAAGAACTAATGCACGAAATTTCATACCATACGGAAATTCATACTTATGTCCACCCTCACGATGCACATACATTGCCATGTAATTTTGATACTGTGATAGCGAATTTTGAAGCATTAACATTTATGCGATAGAGGAAAGTTTTGGGATTTCCAATTCTGATAAGTTCAAAGACTGGAAAAGAAAAATTTAAAGCAGTCAACTATATCAAACCTTTTTAAGTCATCTTCTAAACAAGAAGATGACGGACTACGAACCTCATATATCATTATAAATTTAATAACAAAAATATTAAAATTGCAAACAGTTGGAGATAAATTTATCTCGTCTGTAATCAGATAGATAATAATAAAGAATACTGCCCAGTTAAACTGATGGCATTGAGCTCACAGGCTACAAATACTAATTGTACATTAAAGCCTTATATTTTCAAGGGTTAATTCCGTTCGAAAGATAAATATTAAGGAGGGGAAACAGCTCTCCCCTTTCCTCTTTTTTTTATACTTAATCATTGAATCTCCTATACTATCAAAGACATGCTTTATCATATAAAAAATCTATATCCAAAATTCAGAGCAAATGAGATAATTCTTAATAAAAAACCCATTTAGCATTTATATAATTTAAAAGGAGTTATCCCCCTCTTTTATACTTAACCATTAAACTTCCAAAGCTATTCAGAGATTTGAACGAAATCTGAAAATTCTGCTTGAAAAACCCATTTATATAAATTAAGGGGGGGGGCATTAGAACCCCTGTTCCCACTATTTATACTTATTCAATGAACACCTAATAACAGTCACTGAATCGCCTCTTCAGAATGATCCTAATCTAAATTTTGAACGAAAACTTAATTCTGCATGAAAATCCCATTTATATCAACTAAGGGGAGGAGCATGAGCCCCCCGTTCCCCCTCTTATACATATCGAATGAACTCCAAAAACTAATCAGGGAAGCGCCTTGTCAGGATATACCTACATACAAAATTTCAAGTGGATCGGATATTTTTATCATGAGTTATCGCGTTACGCACGAACGAACGTACATACAGAACGGACGGGCACATAAGCTCTCAGGCTATGATAGCCTGTGAGCTAAAAACTGTTCTTCATCATAAGAAACCGCCTGATATCAACAGAAAAAATCCTGAGTAATAATTCGTGCACAGAGGAATAGATGTCTAAAAGCATTGAAATATAGATAGAGAGAATCGATATTTAATATCACGAAGTTAGTCCAAGAGAATTAAATTCTTTATAATAATATTTTGTCAGTTGCTACTGATGTTACTCGAACAACGACGGGACATCAGAAGGGTTTCATTAACACATTTTACTACAAGCAGTACTAAATGTACTCTCTGTGCATTTCGTTACACGCCATCAGCAAATGGTTTCAAAAAATTGGAATGAACACCAGTATATTTCGCTTTATTATTTTATTAGAACAGTCAATAGGAATAGAAGCACTTCACAGGATGACAGGACATTTTGCTAACTTTATAGTGAAAATCATTTCACAAAAAAGTGAAACAATTGTTTTACTTTGTTATGCAGTTGTCTATCACATTGCATCTGACTTGTAAAACAATTCAATCAGTTGCTGCTGTAGACAAGTTCACTGTCTGTGAAAAGATATTTGTCTGAATCTTTATCGATATATTTGATTCAGTATTATGCTTAACTAAAAACAAAGATGTAAAAATACGCTAAAACATAATTTCATTTTAAAATGACATGGATTATGTAACAAACCTGCTTAGAATCTTTAATTAAATAAATTTAAGTATTCAAAAAATTTATAATAAGGCGTAAGATGATCGAAAGATGATGAGTTGAATTTAATTAAAATAAAAAATCTCATAGCTGTTTCTGTGGGTAAACTGTGGATTCTTTTGCTCAAAGGAAATCTAAGTAGACGAGAACACAGAAAAATTTCCACATTATTCGCAGTTTGTGAAAACAAGAATATTTACTTACTTACTGTCAAGACTCAAGACTTGGGCGTTCTTCATGAAGTTTTCTCAGAGCGATTTCAAGATATTTATACGTGATTATACTGTGTTGGTTTTTAGATCTTTTCGCAAATGCAGCTACAACAGTATCATCATATTTTGAGGAGGAAATCATAGAACTCGTAGCAAATGAGAAGTAAAATTCAGAAATGGATATCAAGAGTTCTAACTTCAAAAACCTACAGCTCTCTATTCTGGATTATGAGGGAGAGTACATAAAATTTTAATTGCTTTCCTTTCATCAGATTTGGCTGAATCTGGGTTTCGTACCGTAGCTAATTTTACTGTCTAAGAAAAGAAACATGCATATTTGAACCTGACAATTTGTGACTGATGTTGAAGAAAATGGAATCTGATATGATAGCCTCAACTATTTTGTTATTTTTTAAAAATTCTTATTGGTTTTGGGTTTATTTTTCAATTTTTTTTACTACATTTGATGGTAGTTTTAATTAACTTCTACTTTGATTAATAGATTAACAGACAGACAAAATATAGATAATATGCAATAACATTTTAACATTTTGTATAATTAACTACTATAGAAGAGGGGGCGTTGACATTTTTTTCTCTTTTAAAGGGGGCGGTGGACCAGAAAAGGTTGGGAACCTATGCTTTAGATGTTAAACATTAAATGAAATAGATTGCACCAAATCTTTTATTTCTGACATTCAGATGATATTAAACATATCTATCATAAATTTTATTTATCCGTTAAATTTCTAAATCATTATGTCATACATTCAAGTATGTATTGATAAAATATCTAATTTGATTGTTCGTTTCACTTTCAGAATAAATTTATATCCGTAATTTCCCAGTAAAATTATTTTGTTTATATTAATATATTTTCAATCTAAGTTCATATCTCAGTAAATGTATTTGGCCTTGAAAATATCTGTTCGATTAATGATTTAGATATAATTACTTTCAGTGTAAAAAAAGTTAGTATTAGATTGATTATTGAAAAAGATTCATTGAAATTGATTATACATTAATTTCTTTTTTAGGGTGAGGCAATATTGTATCAAAATGACATTATTTTAATGCTTATTTTTAGCAGCACTAAATCTCGCCAATAATTGAGCCTCTTTTTGCCATGTTGGCGAATTTTGGATATTTGCATGCCAACATAATAAAAGCTACAATCGGCTCTCGTTAATTTGAACTCGTCGAGTTCGAATTATCCGAAGTTCGAATTATGTAAAATATGAAATGAGAACATGCTCAATAGGGTGCTATTACAAAGGAATTAATGTTATAGGGTTTTTTAAATTTATTTCGTCTGCTATCATTAGAATCTGACTTAATATTAAATTAGAATGTATAAATACATAAACTAATTAAAAGATTAGAAACAAGCACAATGGAAGGAAAATTCAAAGCGTCACTGATGGACAGGCGGGGCACTAAGAAAGTGGATTTCAAATGCATTGGATTATATGTATACTCGTTCGGAACAATTTTCACAAAAATCAAAGAAAGAAAGTTATCCAAATGATCTGAAATCCGTGAGAAAGAAAAGAAAAATGAAAAATCGGAATTCTCGTTAGTTCGGATTAAACGAAGTCGAGAGAAAATGAGTTCGAATGAATGAAAAATTTTAACGTGATTCTACCATTCAAAATTTCGGGACTTCATGTTTAGTTCGAGTTAAGCGAAGATTCGAATTATCCGATTTCGAATTAACGAGAGTCGACTGTATACGTTTGATTATGCTTTCTCGCTCTTGCGATTGTATTCGCTTCTCGAAGGATGTAAACATTTACAGGCTGTGTTGATGGGCCACCCCTGCTAAAGATTTATAATGTCCGTCTGGAAATAAAGCATTTAAAAATGTAAATTAATTTTGCTTATTTTACTCCTACAGGGATGAGAACTCAAAAATTGGGTTTGCGTATAGCCTTGTGTACTATCTAATACAGGGCATGAAATTTCAGCTTAAAAGGTACTCGCCAGACTAAAATTTTTACTCGCCACTATTTTACATTCATTGTTACAACAACTTCAGCCCCAACATCTGTACAGAAAATGAAATATTTATGACAAATTTAATTTAAATTGATGATTGTTAGGAGCTGGCTGTTAATTCCAGAATATTTTGCATTTATAAAAAATATGGTTTATTTTTTAAATATTAACAGATGTAATATGAAAAACTTTCTATTAACCGAAAAAAATGCAGAAATTGATAAAACAAAACATATTTACTGCAAAATAAATAAATAAATAAATAACATTAACTCAAAATAAGCTTGCCATGATGTTCCAGTGGTTACAGAAATACATACCAATGATAAGTTTTTGTACTATTAGCACTTCAAGTTTGGGTAGCGCTGTCTTTCTGCACTGAAATACCACTTATCAATTGCAGCTAGGGTCAAACTCTGTCAGGATGGGTCCATTAACAGACATTCTTAGCACAACATTCATTGTCTTAGTCTTCAGAGATGAATGCAGACAGGGGAATTTCATTTCTCCGTAGGAAAGATGAAGAAATAGACGGCGGAGCATTTTTACTTCTTTTAGAAAATAAAATACCATCAAGTATTTCAAATCCCTTTGAAATACTTCCGTGTATCGATGTGCATAGTTTGATTTGAAACACAACATTTTAAAAGACGAAACTTACTTGCAAACTTTAAATATTTACTCGCCAATGGCGAGCTGGCGAGTGGAAATTTCGCGCTCTGATCTAATACAAACGTATCACGGAAAGTTTTCCTACTGAAAAGTATTGGTGGGGAATTCGCCCTCCCCATAAAGCCAGAGACTTAGCAGCTCTGGTTAACCCTTAACTGATTTGCCCGAGCGCTGTTCGGGCAACTGGAAGTTGGCCCGAACTAGCTAGCCCGTACGGCGTTCGGGAATTGATATTTTCTATAATATTAATTTATTTATCAATAATAATCAGTATTTAATCATTGTATACTATTATGTATTAATAATGATATGATCTTTAATTGTAATTAATCTTTAATTATAAAAACATCATTCGAAACTGAGAAGTTTTAATTTATGGTAAGTTTGTTTGAATTAAATTTTTGCAAAATCTGTAAAACATTCTTCATTGCTTACAGAGGTGGTTTCAAAAAGCAAACATTTAGGATATTTGTGTTTCTAAATTCCGAAATAAAAAATCGTTTTATATCATTAATTATGGTAATAATAAAAATAAATTTTGCATTTTCGTATTCTATCAAGTATGATGTTTGATTATATGCAATAAAAAAAAAAAATATATATATAATATATATATATGACTTTTTAGGGAACATTTCTGGTAAAAAAATTGACCAGCTAAATTATTAAACAACCCTGATTGTTGAACAGGAATATTTTCCAAAACGCGTGGTTTATGAAAATATTATTTTCCAAAAAACTCAGTTTTTATTTCAAAACATCTAGTAATAGACAAAAAGGCACCTCCCATTCTTAAAACTGTACAATTTTTTTAGGCTCAACTTTTCTTAATCTCAAAATTATATTTTTTCTTTCTTAACTCTTAAGAGCCCACACTACTAATTGAAAAAGACCCGGATGATAGTGTAAAATCTATGGAGACGTCCTTTTCAAACATCTCACTCAAATTTTAATACAGTAGACTCCCTCAAATCCGCAAACCAGAAATCCACAACTCTCTAAAATCCACACATATTTTATGGATGTAAACAATGATACTTTCAAATCGGATATTGGGACAAAATTTGATTTTTTTTAGTTTTGTTTCAATTCCATATATTTTTTAATTTGTAATTTTCTCAATAATACTCTGTTTTTTTCATGAAGGAATAATAATTTTTTTTTTTTTTTTTGAACAAATTCAAGATATTACTGATATTACTAGTAATGGTAATAACAATCTTCTTACCAAATATATTTATGCATTAATCAAGATTTTTTGGTTATTAAGCCTGGCTAAACTTTAAAAAAAAATTCCTTATTTTATGATTTTGATGTGAATTAGTAATGTACTTTTAAGAGGCAAGTTTTGTTGAATAATTTTGGAAAAATACATTTAATCTTTATAATGAATATTTAATCATACACTATTGATTATTAACTTGACCTTTGCTATTAGTACTTTAATCATTTTAAAAATTATCTAAATTTTTATTATTTTAGTTTATTACCTATTTTAATATTTTATTATATTGTAAATATTCATTATAGTCCACTGCACTATTTATTGCACTCAAATTACTGTTTAAAAAATGTAAACAAAGACCAGAAATCTGCAAAATTCTAAAATCTGCACAACCTTCGGTCCCAAGCTGTGCGGATTTGAGGGAGTCTACTGTATTTTGACGGGATTTTTTTTCATAGGATAGCTGAGGATGATCCACAACCGGCCTAGTTTTTACTCTTTTGATTTTGGTTATATTCTTTTTACATTAGGATAGTTTCAGTTTCATAACCGATTCAAACCGGTTCTAAAAATTAGAATATTTAAAAATAAATAAATAAATAAATAAAAATCTGACACCAAAATCGAAAAAGTGAAAACTAGCCCGGTTGTAGATCGTCAAAAAAAAAAAAAGTCCCGTGAAAATATTAAAATTTGAGTGAAATATTTGAAAAGAGCGTTGCCATAGGCTTTACACTATCATCCGGGTCTTTTTCAATCAGTATTATGGGCTCTTAAGTAAGCAGCTACTTTCGGTTTGAGAGCCGAAACAAAATCAACCAGTTTCATCGTAGAAGAAAGCCGGTTTTGGTTAGGTTAAAAAGCCTTTCAAATAAAAACCATAGATTAGATTATTTTGCTTTCTTCCATCATTACAAGAATAAAGTAAACATTTTTGAAATTCGGTTTTTGATATAAACTAGATCTGATTAGATTTTGATGTATATCGCTCAACAATTGGCGCTGCTATGCTGCATTTTTTACAATTTCTACAATAGGCCATATCTCTAAAACTAGTGCATGGATTTTCATAAAACTTTAGATTTAATTAGTACTTGATACAACATGGTACTGATTACATTTTGGTGTAAACCGCTCAACAGGTAGTGCTACCATGATGCATTATTCGAGATTATCGCAATAGCTCCATTTCCACAATTAACGAATTTTTCAAAAATTTCAGATTCAGTTAGTTTCTGATATTGATTAGCGTTGTTTAGTTTTTGGTCTAAATCGCCCTATATATGGCGCTGCTATTCTGCATTTTTCACGATTTTTGGAATAGCTGTATCTCAAAAACTAATGCATGATATTTCACAAAACTTGAGATTCAGTTATAAATGGACATAAGTTTTTGCTGACTAGATTTTGGTTTAAAGCACCTAACCTGTGGCGCTGCTAGGCTGCATTTTACAGGAAGTTATTAACATGCATAAGATAGAAGAAAGTTTGGGGATTGCCACATCTGACTAGTTTTTTCTCAAAATAGGCTGCTCGAGCGCCCTTAACCGTTTCAGTGCCAAATATAATTTTCGACGTTTGTTAGACTCGATGGCGTTCTTTGGCACTATAACGGTTAAAATAGACTCCTTTTAAAAAACGGAGACGACTGACCTTGAGAAGGTGAGACCGCGTTTCCGCGAAACGTGTGATAGAGAACTATACATGTGATTTTCGCCTCAACTGGTGAAGGTGATGGGTAAGCTTGTCGAAGTCCGTCTCCTGTGTTATTTAAAAAGGACTATAGTTGTTGTTCAAACATGGGATGCTTAAAGATTATCTGTTTTTCAGGAGTGAGGAGGATGGATGCGTGTGCGTCCGCAACCCTAACATCCAGGAGATGTCTTCGGACGTCCTCTACCACATTTCGCTCAGCTCGGGAGCGCAGGACCTCCACGAGATGTTCTCGGACGTCAAAGTAAGTTTTGTTCTTGACGTATACACACTTTGATTGAACATAGCTTGCTGCGTGTAATTTAAAGATTAACATTTTTTCATTCATTTTTAATTCATTCCCATTTTTTTAGAAATGGAGTAAAATGCTGTGTTTAAGATGTCGATAGAAACCGAGTAGGACGCGTTTCGAGCTACAACAATAACAGCTCATCAGCCTCAGTAATAAGAAGGTTAGGAACAGAATTAAGTTCACTAATAGCAGATTTCTGAGAAGAAGAAAGATTAGATTTAACTGAAGATTTATTAGAGTCAATGACATTAGCCAAAAGGTCGCGCAGAGATTCAAGTTGACCAGAAGAAATTTTGCTATTTTTGAAAGAATGTTCAATCGGTTGGTTGGTTGATTTTGTCGTCCGATTATCTACGCTAATGGGATATAGGACCAGGGGGAGTGCCCTCCGTGGGGGTCTTTCTAAGGGAACCTAACCCGTATTTACGCAAGGCTCGAAGAAAACCACGGAAAACTCCGAACGGTTAGGCCGACAGCCGCGATTGGGTTCGAACCCAGCACCTGCCGTCTACCAGTTGAGAGGTCCGAACCTCTCGGCCACTGGTGGGGCCGAATGTTCAATCGGAGCAATTAAATTCGGAATAGAAGGCTTAGAAACACGCGAAAAATTCAATCCAAGAGAGAGAACATCACGTTGAGAATCAGTAAGAGAATGATAAATTGACAACATAATTTTGCCGAAGAGGAGAGATACTAGGAGCAGGAGAATTAGAAGTCAGACGTGAGGAAAACTTTTTATCCAAAATAGCACAGTGACACCTAGATTTATAATCAACGTAAGCAAAAATCCGTTTCTCAAGGAAAGGGAAATAAATAAGTTTTACTTAACTGTAAATGTAAAGAACTGTAAGTTTTACTTAACTGTAAATGTAGCTCAAAGCGCGCCCTACTTTATTTTCATTTTATGGTGATTTCACAAAATGTTTTACTTGAATTATTAATTGTCACCAGTATTCACGGTGTTTTATCACCAATAGAAACCGACTTAAACCGGGTCGTCCACAAATGATGTCACACTTGGTGGGGGAAAAGGGGTTAGTTTGACAGTTTGAGACAAGGGGGTAAAAAGAGGTTAAACGAAATGCGACATCACACATTTCGGTTAAAATGAAAGCATTAAAAATCAGCAGATTAAATTTTGAAGTAACTTTAAAATTATTTTGTGTTCATGAAGTAAAAATAAGATTCAAAAACTAATATCTTAAATTCCAAAGTACTACTGTTTTCGATTGCTCTCTCATATAATTTTTTTTTTTTTAATCACAATTGTATATTGTTTTGTAGTTGTTGTAAATCATGATCTTATTTCATACAAAATAAGTACACGAATTATTTTCATTATGTTCACAAATGTCATTAAAGCACGTAGTAAAACTAAAATGTACATTTTCAATAAAAATTATCACGTTGAAAAATTTTGTTTTTCGGAATGAATGTTGAAATTTTTAGAAACTCATCTCTTGCTGCATGTAAAAATTAGCAATGACCCAGTTACATTTTTTTTTATTATTAGCATCATTCATGGAGATGAACTGATGTTAAAATTACATTTGTGTAGTTGAGACAAAGCATAATAAATCACTTATTCTATTATATAATTCTATTATATATTACATTATACATTCTATTATATATATAAATAAAGAACATTCTATATGAGGATGCATAATGAATTTATTTTGAAAAAAAAAAGTATATCTTTTATGTTATTCAATTATACTCGTCTAAACTTTTGAAACTGCCTTTTTAGAATTCCCATCATTGTATATTCTTGTTAAGCATTTTCCTCTAAAATATATAGTTTCAAATTTGGAAAATTCACTGATGTGAGGAATGTACTCTAAATATTAACCTACATATTTAATTCTTTCAGAAAAAATATTTTTGTTCTTTAAATCAACATCTGTTGATAAAATTATATAAATAATATTTAACCCTACATCTTACAAGGAAGGTCTTCATACTGGGCATACTCAAAGTTTCTTGGAAAAAAAAAAAAAAAAAAAAAAAAATACTGATTAAACTACTCATGTATGTAATAAAGGATCAGTCAAATTTAGCGGCGGAATTGCAGAAGAAACTGAGTAAAAAAATAAAATGCTTTCGAGTATTTGGCGCGAAAAGACGAAAGCGTCACGCGATTTGGCGAGCAGCATTTTCCCTCGCCAAAAGCAAACGAATTTAATGCACCTGAAAATTTCTTGTCAACTAAATTTTAGAATACGTGTAAATAGTATTTAATGAATTTAAATTCGAACAATGAGAGAGTTAAACATATAGATGTATTTTATATTACCTATTTCTGTTGCTTTTGCTGTAGTTATTTAATTTTATCACCTTAAAAATAAATTCTTATATAAAAAATACTTTCATATTGAAAAGTATTTTTTCATATATTTAAGCGTATGACAGAATAAAGGCCAGATGAAGAATGCTGCAGTAATGTATTTCAATATTGGAGAAGTTTTTGTTTCCATAGCAACAAAATTGAATGAAATAAACAGAGCTGAATTACATTTGAGTTAATTTTGAGATTGAAACAATTTTAATTTTGTTTTAATTCATAAAATTTTGCAGTTAATTTTCATTCTAAAAACATTATGACAAAAATATAGTTAAAACAAACTAAAGCCGACAAAACTAATGTTATATAAACAAAATTTCTTTAAACAACTTCAAGATGAAACATTTTTAACTTAAAAAGAATTTGACATAAAAAAGTATTTTTTGAAATTTTATTTTTCGCCAACCGATGATAAATCGCCAAATAAAAGAAATGTTCATTATTTTTTTTACGAACGTTCTATCGGGGTTCCGCCAAAATTTTTTTACAAACATATATATCCACATGAGAAGAACATTCTGTAATTTTTTTTCAGAATTTTCTGAGTATGCTCGTATGGAGACCTTCCTTGTTAGTGCTAATTTAGTCACCTTGGATAATATATATATTTCATTTATATTTTATAACCTGATAATATTGAAATTGTATTTTCAAAAGTTTTATGATTTTCCGTATTGATTCCACGGTGAAGTTTTATCACAGCGTTCTGATTATGTTGGAAAGCGATAATCTGTGCTAAACGCATGATTTTTCTTTCTGGTTTTAATATATAATTTTCAATGGTAAATCAAAATCACGGTTACCTACTCTTACATTGGGCGCTTTTTAAGTTTGGGACATTCACAAACTGATGCGATTCGAATGGCAGAGTTATTTTACAAATTCTTCATTCGCATTTTAATGCTATTTTTAAAGGATACTTTTTGACATAGGTTTTTACAAGAATGCTAACCAAATAATAATTTTTAAAAAAAAGTGCAAAGAGACTTTGATACATCAATCTCAGATAACTTATGAAGAAAAAAATCTTTCATAAAAATATTGAAAAGCAAACGAGAAATTTATAAGGAATTCTACCATGGGTGCTATTCGCTTTCGAGTATATCTTCTGAAGATTTTCGCAAGTTCAATTTTCTTTTCAAATTTCTTATTTGCATTTCGATATTTTTAAACTATTTTTTCTGTTTCTTTACATGAAAAAAAAAAAAAAATAAAAATAAAATAAAATAAAACTGCGGAAAGGACAAAACTATTGGCACTTCGAACTCCAAAAAACTCCTGTAGGAAAAAAAATCCTTTACAAATATTGAAATGCATACGAGAAATTCGTAGAGTGTGCTTTCATGCATTTAACAAGAACTTGCGAATGTCTCATGCCGACGAGAATAGATTTTTAAAAAACTTCCTTGTAACTGGAATTCGGACCCAAATTTTACTATAGACAGACTTTAAAAATAGAAAATTTTCAAACTTTGAAAGGAAAAACGAGTCTGAAATTGTACGTCAAACATAGCAAATGAGGTGCGTTCGTACTATGGCTAAATATCATATAAACGTGCATTTTGGAAAGAAATTTTTTTTCCAAACTCTATGTATGAGTTTCAGTTTTTTAAAATAAGTCCGAATAAGTCTATCTTAGACATTCTGAGTTTGGCGGAAATCAATCATAAATTTCTAAAAAAGTTATAAAAAATTTTCCATAAAAGTAATTTTAAAATTTTATTAAAAATTTTCATTAAAACGTCACGAAAATGACGGATCGCCAATAATTCGTTCTATTATTAAAAGCATGCTTTCGTTAAGCCTACATCGGCACGTTTCTTTCTTCTGGTTCACATTCTATATTAAAATAAAACATTATTTTAAAATAATATTTGTTTATTTTTTAATCATCTCGAAAATGACAAGCAATAAACGTACGCATAGCATATATAAACAATAAAAATAATGTTATCACTGACATATTTTTTGACATGTCTTCAAACTTTTTCTGCCACAAGTGCTTAATGTAGGTTTCCAATCACCAAAATGCTGTTAAAATGAATAGTAGTACCATCATTTGACCGTTTATGAAGTTATTTTCGCGTGTCACGAAAATGATGGATAGGCTTGGATACATAAAATTTAATTACTCATGCATGATAATTAACTTAAAATTAATTTAAAAAATATTTTCCTTTAAAAACAAAATGTTTTTTCAATAATTAGCAATTTTTTTAAATATTATTTTATTTTTTGTTAGAAGAAAACGTACTTTATATATAGACTTTTGGTCCTGGATACTGTCACAAAAATGACATTTTTAAGGTTTAAAATTTTCTAAAAAATAATGAAGTTGCAGTAGAATCATTTTTTGAATTATTGATTTTTAAAACAATAGTTCTAAAGAATAATAATAAAATTTTACATTTTATTTGCTTAAAATCAATAATAAAAGTCTGAGACACTAAAATGCACGTTTACGTGATATTCCGAATTTTTAAAAATATTCAGGTCTCGGTGCAATAGTATACACACAGTACTTCGGAAACAGTGTTCTATTTTATAGGGATTGTATTAACCTCAGGCACGTGTCTAAATTTCATAAAATGTGATTAATACAATTAAAACGCGCCTCAAACTTTGTTTCGCCCTATACTATTATGTAATGGAATACTTTTGTGTGGCCCTGTCAAAGAATAATAAATATTCTTTGTGCGACATAATCTAAAAAATGTGTATTTTAGCGCCCTTGACGGCAGCATTTTTATTATGTTCGAAAGAATGTAACATCATTAAAATGCACATGAAACTATTTTTTCTCATTGGCCGTCTTTTGATTGTCCCTGTAATCGAACTGTACATCCGATTTACCTAAAATCTGAAATGACTCGACAAAATTATACATTTTAAATTTTACACTATTAATTTAAATTATATATTTAAAACAATTATCTTTTTAAATTTGAAACGATTCGGTTGGGTAGTTTTTTCGTTGTTATAGGGGGACAGAAAGACGGACGCTCTGAACGATGTCTAGAAGGTGTTAGCGTATCTACATAAATACGAACGCACCCAAAAAGTCATTTGTCACTGCTCAAATGCTTTGAAGAATAAGACCCTAAGTCAATGGCGTATAAATGTCATTTTTAGAGAATTTTATGCTCTCTAATTTATATTATAATTTTTTTAAATAAAAACACATAGTTTCTGAGATATTTTCAAAAATCTAAAAAGAGGGGAGGGGGCTTATTGACCCTCCCTTCCCCTCTCCGCTCACTTATTATTCATGAGGACTTTTTACAGAGTCATTAGTATCCACCAGTGAACAAATATTCCAAATTTCATCTCTGTAGCATTTATTAAGACAAACTTTCTTAATATATGATTGGACGAAAAAGGTCAAGGTTCTGGTTCCGTGAATGACGAATAACCGAGGTTCCACTGCGTATTCGTGTCATTTGTAGAGAATTTTATGCTCTTTAATTTAAGCTGGAGTATTTTTTTTTTTAAATATAAAAACCATATGTGTTTGAGATTTTCAAAAACCTAAAAAAAGAGGGGGAAGACTTATTTTTGCCCCTCCCTCTCCCCCGCTCACATCCTATCGATGGGGATTTTTTACCTATAGTCATCAGTAGCTATCCAGGAACAACTGTGCCAAATTTCATCTCCTTAGCATTTATTATGGCAGACTGCCCCAAAAAGGGCTTATTTGATTGGACTAATTGGACATACAGTCGACTCTCGTTAATTCGAAATCGGATAATTCGAATCTTCGCTTCATTCGAACGAAACATGAAGTCCCGAAATTTTCAATGGCAGAATAACATTAAAAACTTTTACTAATTCAAACTCATTTTCTCTCGACTTCGCTTAATTCGAACTAACGAGAATTCCGATTTTTCATTTTTCTTTTCTTTCTCAGGGATTTTAGATCATTTGAATAACTTTCTTCCTTTGATTTTTGTGTAAATTGTTCCGAACGAGCGGACATGTAATCCAATGCATTTGATATCCACTTTTTTAATGCCCCGTCTATCCATCAGTGACACTTTAAATCTTTCTTCCATTGTGCTTGTTTCTAATCATTTAATTAGTTTATGTATTTATACATTCTAATTAATTATTAAGTCGTATTCTAATGATAACAGACGAAATAAATTTAGAAAACACTATAGCATTAATTCCTTTGTAATAGTACCCTATTAAGCAAGTTTTTATTTCATATTTTCCGTAATTCGAACTTCGGATAATTCGAACATTTCTTGTGGTCCCGACGAGTTCGAATTAACGAGAGCCGACTGTATTGGTGCCGCCAAGATGAGCTAGTTGTTACTGTAAAACTACTTTCCTAACAATAGTCATATCAATGGAGGAAAGCGAGGCACAGTGTTTGTTTTCCAGATTCATAGTGAGAAATTAAAATTTTCAAATTACTTTTCTTTTTTTAACCTATAGTATTTTTTGTCACTGATATAGCATCTAATAATTGCATAATGCATACACTTTTTCTCAAAATAATATTGCCTGAAAGTAAAGTTTGCTTAAAGGGGCTCAGGGGTTGATCGATACGGGAAAACATGTAAACAGAGCTCTTGCTTCGGGTCCACATAAAAACAGAAGTATTCAGTGTGATTAATTTAAACTTTCTCATATTTTAAAGGTATGTTTGTAGGCTTATAAAATTATAAAATGAAGTACTTCAATGTAATATAATAAGAAATATGGCAAAATTTGTGTAACACAATTTTCGAAAAAAAAATTATGTATTATATCACCAACACTAAAATATCTTAACGTTGAATTGACTTAATAACCTAGTTTTTGCTTTAAAATGATCAGGAAACTTTACTCTATAGAATGAATTAAGGATATAACTATCACTCGAAAAAAAATTATTAAAAAAACTCTTAAACTTAAAAAAAAAACCCAAAAATACAACTTTTTTTTTCAATAAAAATACTCAAAATATTAAACTATCTAAACTATATTAATTCATTCTATTGATAATGATGTTATATGCATGCAGAAAAAAAAAATAAGCCATTCCATCAATCAGTTTTTTTAAAATGGTGTTAGTCGTCAAAAATCAAATTTTGAGAAAACGCGACTTAAAGTTGAAATTATATGGGTTATGAAAGTGTTGATACATAAATGCTTGTAACTCCGTTAAAAATGCAAATATTTTTATGCGGTTTTTTGCATTGAGTTAAGGATTAATTGAATAATCAAACGAGATCATAAAAAAATCATTTTGTTGAAAAGTTTTCAACCCCTAAGCCCCCTTAAGGGGTCACGGGACTTTTTAAATTTTCAAAAATTCAGCTTTCGTATTTTGTTTTATTCCGATTTTTCTTCCGCAATAATTTGCAAAACAAACCTTATTCAAAAATCTGCATTATTTGTAGCGTTATAATTATTTACAACACGTCAAAGGTAGCAAATGAGGTGCGTTCGTGCTATAACGAAATTTTAAAAATAATCAAGTCTTGGAATAACAGTATGCAGTACTTCGGATACAGTATAGTATAGTATTCGAAATCTTATGTGTGTCCCTGTTAATACTATACCTGCTTTCTATTTATTATGCAATAAATTATTTTTTTTTTCGCTCAGTTGGAAATATTCAATTTGTATGATAAATTTACCAATCAGTTTGATTGTGTTAAAATAATAGTATATCTACGTACCCATCGTTCCATGGAGTTCCTTTATCTGCGATTTATTCTGTCGAGCTGTCTAAATGACAGACTAGGTGTTCTGATCAATGAGGTTATCTGAGCGAGAAATGCCCGCCGGTTATCGTCCAGATAACTGAAGGGTGTATTCGAAAAAGAAAGCTTTCCCACCTTCAACAGCTCGAAATTTTCCGATAGAATTTCAGACACATTTTTTAAAGGCGGACACATGAAATTTGCTGAGGGGATTTTGGAAGAGACGCAGAAGGTGCCGTGTGATTTCTTCTTATGCTCCATTCATTAGAATTTGTTTTATAAACAATTATCTTCTCAGTAGAGGACCCCTTTTTTTCGTTCCCAGATCTCCCGCTTTGGAAAAATCGGTTCAAAATTGCGTTTTTGATTGCTTTTTTTTTTTTTTTTTTGCAATATTATCTGCATTTATAAAACGGCACCTTGGCATTACTTTCTCAGTTATGGCCGTTTTTCTAGTTCCCAGATCTCTCGAATCGGAAAATTCTGTTCAAATTGCCCACTTTCACAGCATTTTTTTTGCAATATTTTTTGCAGTCATAAAAAAAATCGACCCTCACGGCACCTTGAGTACTTTCTAAATCAGACAATTTGCCAGTTGGATGCATTGGAGAGCAAACATGAATTTAAAAACTAGTCGTTGGGGGCCACCGTAATACTTACCCATCATGGATATGTATATGAAAATAAAACATGTGAAAACTATTTATACAATGCATTGCAATTCATAAACAAAATTTAAATATTGTTAATATACATAGTAATGCTGTAATAAAGAACTGCTGATGTACCCATTTCGACAAATTATATAAAACGCCAAACTACTCAAGTAGTACCGAACTGCGTAAAAGAAACATCCTTATAACTCCAAAAATAATAATTCTATTAACTAACAATCAACTGCGTCGGATGAAGCGTCTCATTTCCAATAAAAATATACTTCTGAATTGAAATTTGAATGACATACAGGGTCATGAAAAATCGAAGAATGTGGAAAACAAGATTACAAATATCTCGGCAACTAATAATCCGATCCACTTCGTTTTATATGAAAAATGTGTGTTATTTTATTACCTTTTACGTCCATTCCTTAGAACAAAAAATTCGAAAATTTTTATATACCTTTCATCAGAACGAATTTTTCGAGAGTCCGAAAAAAATAGTTTCGGATAATCGAGGTTGTTGATATTAAATAAGGTTCGTCCCATTCTTACATACTAACTACATACAAAATTTCAAGTCTCTATCTCAATTTGTTCGCGAGATAGAGCGTTTACAGACAGACAGACAGACGGACGGCAAAATTTTTTTTCTAAATATATGTTTTTCGGAATCTCCACTAATCTAAAACGTGTAAATCCGTCAAAAAATATTTTTCGTTTTTCAAAACGATTGCAAGACTTACCCTATACTACGTATGATGGGTAAGTAATAAATCGGAAAATAGGCAGTTTGAATCGAAATACACCCTTAAGTGCCATAAGTTTGTGGTAAAGAACTTAAACGGTAAAGATCCTTGTAAGTCAAGGATCTGGGTTCGATTCCCGACCTGGGCAATTTTTCGCTCAGTTGGAAATATTGAATTCGTATTATACTGGAATTAACTTGTGGTAAACTTCAGCAACGTCTATCATTTTCATATAATGTGAAACAGTTTAATATCGCGTCCCAAACACGGTTTTCCCCTATACCATTATGTAATAGAATACTTTTGCGTGGCTCTGTAAATTAATAATAAAAAAAAATTTCTTTGCACCCCGTATTGTGCAGAAACTTATATTTTACCATCATTCAGTCAATTAGTATACTTCATAAATGCATATTAATTTTATTATGTTCGAACGAGGGGAGGGTCTGTCCTATCAATTTCATTTAAATAAATCAAAAAAAAAAAAAAAAAAAAAATCTGATAAATTTTAACTAATTATGAAAGAAATTTGAATAAATTTTTATGAAAATCGGATATATATTTCAATGACAGGAACCGTCAAAAGTATTCGGTTGCATGACGGTCAATGGGAAAAAAAATAGCTTCAAGTGCATTTTAATGATGATAGTCTTTCGAACATTATAAAATGTTATATGCATCTATGCAGTATATACTAAAATATATATTCTGTATAATCTGTAGTGCAAAGAATATTTGCATGCGCGTAGCCAGGAGGGGTGCCCTGGGTGCCCGGGCACCCCCCCCCCCCACACACACACACACCCGTTCACGCAGACACATGAAGGATTTTAAAACCTAAGTAAAATAATCAGCATTCATAAAAAAAAGAATAATTTAAAACAATGTAATTAAAAACAATTAACAATTTTTATTTTTCATACATCCTGTTCATATACACTTCTGCGAAACACAACAACAATTTCTCAAGTATCATGATGCAACAGCTGATAATTAATATTTTCACATTACATCTGTACTCATTTATCAATATTTTATAAAGTAGAGTATTTCAGATTTTCAAATGTTCGGTAAGCAGGCGCCAGACACTACTGGCCTGCCGTTAATCCAACGTTTGCACGACGCCCTTACATTAAATGTTCACACTGACAGTAGACTCCCCTCGGCCCGTTGATTGTAATTTGGCTGGTTGGTAGTGGAGAATTTCCTCCGGGGATTAAACACCTATGCCAAGTTTTTGGTGGGTGCCCCGGGTGGGTGACCCCCCCCCCCCTGAAGATATTTGAGAAAAAAAAAAAAAAAACATCTGAATCTAGATATGGAAGCTATGCTTAATAATTTTTATCTTTTAAATAATAATAATAATAATAAATATTAAAGCCTGCCAGTCACATTATAGGGTTTTCCGAGAAGAGAAAAATCTGTTTTATTCAGTTTTCATTCTCTTGGCCTGTATCATTCCGAAATGGGCCAAAAAATTATATTTAATTTGTTAATATACTTCGCACTTTACCAAGCGTATTTTCATGCATTTATTCATTAAGTCACAAACATGTACATGAAATTTACTTTTTAAATTAGGGAAAAAATTGAGATTAATTTTAAGAGTCAAGTATATATTTATTTGATACGGATTTTGATAAGACTGATTTTAAATTTTCATTTAACAATTTCATCTGTGTAAGAAATTTTTAATACCATAATAATAAATTTATAATACAATAATAATTAACATAAATAAGTAATTAACATAATAATAAATTTTTAATACCATAAATACCACATAATTTTGTTTTGTACATTTTTGGGCTCGGGCTCTGGTAACAAAAAATCTTTCGGGCTCGTGCGGGCCCGGGTCCCGGAAAACGAGCCCGAACTCATCTCTAACTCACACACATGTATGCGTATTTCGCCGGATGAGATTTATCATCCGACTAAATTTCATATACAAGACTTTGATTAATACGATATTTTGAACTCATACGGGTCAATCCATTTCAAGTGGTCCAGAAAATATTTTTTTGGTCGCTCGACCATTTTTAAAAAATCTGAAATTTTTTGTACAACAACCCTAACATGACGGAAGTTCAAAATGACCGTTCTTTTAATTTTACTATTTTTTGTTTGTGCATGGCGGCCATCCTAGTTTCATCGTGTGCAGCGATTTTCTCAGATACTGGGATACACAAAATTGTAAATATCTCGTCTTCTATTTTCCCAATTGAAATGGAGTTTGCAGCATTTTGTTCAGAATAAAATAGGCTAAATATACAGTGATAGAAAAATTTTGAAAAATAAATTTTTACAGGTGAAATGTTAGCACAAAATGTACGATTTTTTCCAAAAATTTATCCGTTTGCAAGAGGAAAATTTTCATGCAAGAGCAACTGTCAACCTTACACAATTTTTTCTACAAATAGGTCAAAAGTACGTGTACTCGTACATCAAGTCCCAGATCTTAGTTCCAGGAGTTAATTTCTCTTTGCGAAAAAAATTCCGAAATTCGTCAAAAATTTCAAAAATCGCTGAAATTCTGGCCTTTGATAGTATTGTGTAGTAGTGTTATGTACAAAAAATTTCAAGAAGGAGATTTGACGACAAGCTGAGATATGACATGGAAAATATGTGAAAACAATACTACCAAACTATTGTAAACCTACTATGTAATTGTTCAACAAGACTGTCAACCTTGCACAATTTTTTCTACAAATAGGTCAGAAGTTTGTGTACTCATAAACCAAGTCCCATATCTGGGAAATGATTTCTCTTTCCGAAAAAAATTCCGAAATTCGTCGAAAATATCAAAAATCGCACTTTTTAGGCTTTGAAATCTCTGGTGGAGCACGAGATAAAAATCTGAAATTCTGGCCTTTGATAGTATTATGTATTAGTGTTATGTACAAAAAATTTCAAGAAGGAGATTTGACTACAAGCTGAGATACGGTGATTAAAAAAATGTTAAAAAATGCTATTACGAGTACATTAGGAGAAATGAGATTAGTCTCTTTTATTACAATATTTACACAGAAAATATCGTTTGTTGAAAACAGTTAAATAATAAGTATTTAATTTACAAAATACTATATATGCTCAACAAAGAGCTTAACAATATTTACGAGAGACGTTATGAGTTCGACCAGTTACTGTTGTCAGTCCATCAGGCTGTTCTTTCTAAAAATTTTATTTGAAGCCCCCCAAGTCTTGTCATCTCTTGTTAACTTGAATGAAATTCTCTAGGTTTAATAATTGAAGCCATGTCAACTCGATCAGTTGGAATTCATTGTCTGTAATTTACTTCTCCTGAAATGTGTTCCGAGTAAAATTGTTGCAATAGCATTTCTAGTAGATTTGTTCATTTGGACAAATAGTGGCTTAGCATACATTCTGAATTGTTTAAATCACACAGAAGCATTTGAAAAAGATATTTGTAACTAACATTTAACTTTGTACCATAAATAATTAATTTAAAATTTTGGAGGTATGAACAATCACATAGTATGTTACAATAGTTTGGCAGTATTATTTTCACATATTGTCCATGTCATATATCAGCTTGTAGTCAAATCTCCTTCTTGAAATTTTTTGTACATAACACTACTACACAATACTATCAAAGGCCAGAATTTCAGATTTTTATCTCGTGCTCCACCAGAGATATCAAAGCCTAAAAAGTGCGATTTTTAAAAATTTCGACGAATTTCGGAATTTTTTTTCGCAAAGAGAAATCATTTCCCAGATCTGGGACTTGGTGTATGAGTACACGCACTTTTGACCTATTTGTAGAAAAAATTGTGCAAGGTTGACAGTCTTGTTGAACAATTACATAAGTAGGTTTACAATAGTTTGGTAGTATTGTTTTCACATATTTTCCATGTCATATCTCAGCTTGTCGTCAAATCTCCTTCTTGAAATTTTTTGTACATAACGCTACTACAGGATACTATCATAGGCCAAAATTTCAGATTTTTATCTCGTGCCCCACCAGAGATATCAAAGCCTAAAAAGTGCGATTTTTGAAATTTTTGACGAATTTCGGAATTTTTTTCGCAAAGAGAAATTAACTGCCAGATCTGGGACTTGGTGTATGAGTACACGCACTTTTGACTTATTTGTAGAAAAAAATGTGTAAGGTTGACAGTTTCCCTTGCATGAAAATTTTCCTCTTGCAAACGGATAGATTTTGGAAAAAATCGTAAATTTTGTGCTAAAATTTCACTTGTAAAAATTTATTTTTCAAAATTTTTCTTACACTTTACATTTAGCCTATTTTATTCTGAACAAAATGTTGCAAACCCTATTTCAATTGGGAAAATAGAAGACGAGATATTTACAATTTTGTGCATCCTAGTATCTGAGAAAATCGCTGCACACGATGAAACAAAGATGGCCGCCATGCACAAACAAAAAATAGTAGAATTAAAATAACGGTCATTTTGAACTTCCATCATGTTAGGGTTGTTGTACAAAAAATTTCAGATTTTTAAAAAATAGTCGAGCGACCAGTGCTGGACCACTTGAAATGGATTGACCCATACAGCTTTCTTTTACGCCTACAGAAGTTTCCAGCATAATAAAAATCCTTTTTTAATTTTTATTAGACGTTAGGGTGACTAAAATTTTCTCACTTGTGTCCACACACAGTCTCTGTCTTATATCACTGCTGTTTGAAAATTTATATCTTTTTTTTTTACCATTAGATTTAGTTTAGAACCTCTTCTAATACCCCTCACAAAAACAAAATTGTGTTTGGGCCCTTTTTTAAAAAAACACCACACAATTATACCTTCTAAGATAAAAGCTTGTTTAAAACGGAAATTAGAGCAGTCTCATGAGAATCCGTTTTAACAGGTTTTATTATATAAGATATTGTTTGTACCCAACAGGTCCGGGTTAAAAAATCTGGGCACCCCCGCTCCCGTTCAAAAGGCTGGTTACGCCTGTGATTTGTTATTTATTTACAGGGCCACACAAAAGTATTTTATTACATAATTATGTAGGAAGAACATTATTCGGGGCATGTTTTATTGATATTAAACTATTTCACATTTTATGAAATTGATATGTATGTTGCTGAGGTTTACTACAAATTACCTTCTGTATAATGGAAAGTAGATCTGAATATTTTTTAAACTTCGTTCTAGTACGAACGCACTTCATTTGCTTCGCTTGACATGCAATTTCCGACTTGTTATTATTTAATAATAAAGTCATAAATAAAATATTTTAGTTTTCCTTTATTCGTTTTCCGAGCTCGTCGGTGTGACATTCCAATAATCACAACATCACAGGTGCGATCACATTGAATTGGAATAAATCAAAAGAATCTTCGCCTTTCGGTTTCTTCTAAAGTTGCTTGCAGAAAAGTTTACTGGAGTTGCGTGACACTTTTTTGTGAGTGTGAGGGTTGCGTGTGCAGACGTTTTGTTTTCCTAAGAAGAGTCATTAGCATGTCGGGCGGGGTGCTTTCGTGACACCTGTTGCAGCTCGTTAAGGAACGCTTTTTGACCCATTTCTTCGATCTCACTTTTTAGCCATTTTACTTTTTGCTTTTTTTACAGTTGAAAGCGCAAGGATAGTACCTTTGTTATTCTTTTTAGGTGCGTTCGTGATTATATAAATACGTAGCACCTATACTTGTCGGTCTGCCGGTATGTCTGTCTGTCCATCCGTCCGCATATAACAACGCAAAAACTACCCAACCATTTGAAATTTCAAACATAATTAGATAATTTTGTCGAGTCTTTTCAAATTTTATGAAAATTGGATGCAGAGATCAATTACAGAGACAATCAAAAGTGTTCCGTTACATGACGGTCAATGGGGAGAAATTCAAATGCATTTTAATGGTGTTACACTCATTCGAACGCAATAAAATTGATAGACATCTATCAAGTACATATTATAATATACATTTTATATAATCTGTGGTGCAAACAATATTTGTATTGATTTACAAGGCCACACAAAAGTATTCCATTACATAATGGGTATAGGGAGAACATTGTTTGGTGCGTATTTTAGTTGTAATTCACTATTTACAATTTTATGAGATTGATATATGAGAGTGAAATTTTTAAAACTTCGTTATCGTACGAACGCACCTCATTTGCTACGCTTCACGTGCAATTTCTAACTTGTTTAACACTGTCCAACATAAGTTGAAAAGTGCTTCTGAATTCGGTTTGCTTGTCTGTCTGTCTGTCCGTTCTGTCAACAGAGTGTCATTGTCATGTAATGGATAGGTTGAGACATGGCATGTTCGTTCTTAAAAATGAATCGTGAAGGATTTATAATTCGTTGACAGGGACACTCAAAAGAAAATGCCGTGAGATCGTTTTGCGATGTACGGTAAAAATAATTTTAATGAGTTAAACAATTTTAAACATATTGAAAACATCACGAAGGGTCAGCCTGCTGGCTATAGATAAGTGGCCCTAGAATGGATCTTTCATCGACAAAAAAATTCGGTTACACAATGTACGAGTGTATTGGTTGGAAATTCTTTTTCAATTAAACTCATTTTATTGGTTGTGTATAAACTCAATAGTTCCTATGCGGACTTAGATAACATTCTTCCCCTTAAGCTTGTTCTCAACTGATCCGCTCAACAAGTTTTGACATATTTACAAATTCATTTTTGAACAGAAAGATTTAAAATTAGAAGGCCTGACTATGGAAGCGATTTCGAATCGAACTTTGTTTTCCATTTTATAATAATTAAATTACCTATCGAAATCTTAGCTATTTCGATGACGTGATCACCCGTTTTACGCCTGCTTTTCGACCGGTTTTTCTGCTTTCGTCAAGAAAAGTGCTCAAAAACGCCAAGCTTGAAGGCTTCTTATGAAATATCTATTGCGTTGGTAACAAGTTGGAAATTGCATGTGAAACGTAGCAAATGAGGTACGTTCGTATGATAACGAAGTTTTAAAAACATCACTCTCATATATCACTCTCATAAAACTGTAAATAGTTAATTGCAATTAAAATGCGCACCAAACAATGTTCTCTCTGTACTCATTATGTTATGGAATACTTTTGTGTGGCCTTGTAAATCAATAACAAATGTTCTTTGCACAACAGATTGTGCAAAATCTATATTATAATATGTACTTTATGATGCATATCAATATTATTATGTTCAGAATGAGTGTATTATTATTAAAATGCATTTGAAACTTTTTTTTCCATTGACCGTAATGTAACGGAGTACTTTTGATTGTCCCTGTATTTGATCTATGCATCCTATTTTCAAAAAAATTGAAATGACTTGACAAAATTATGTAATAATTATATATTTTAAATTTCAAAAGATTCGGTTGGGTAGTTTTTGCGTTGTTATATGCGGACGGACGGACAGACAGATGGACTGAACGACAACTATAGGTGCTACGTATTTACATAATGGGGAAATTGCACGTTTTTCAATTTAACTTGCATTTTATAGAGTACAAACGTACGAGCATTTTGATACCATTTTTACGTTTTTCTGAAACTCGGAAAGTCCATTAAATTAACTTTAAAAATGCAGATTTTGTTTCGGCGGGAAAAAGCCGCGTCACGTGACGAAAGCGGTTTTGACGTCACTACACATGAAAACAAACCTATGCCGTATTTTCCCCTTTACTTTTCTATGAGGATGTCTTGGATTACGCTGAATGATTTCTTTCTTTTCTTAAAAATGGTTCGTAGAACAGACTAGAAGCCTTGTAAATTGCTGAAATAAATAAATAATATTGTGAATTCGAGAGAGATTTTTTTCCTCCCTCGTTGTTCTAAGGACTTTCATTTTAAAATATCGATACATGTTTATACTACAATTGTATTTTATAGAATAACATATATTTCTCCTTCTTATTAATATTTCTCGATAATTAATTTCACAAACTGGTACAAATAGTATTTCTTTCATTATCGAATAGGTCTGGGCAACTTATAAAAAAGTTTTCGTATTTATATTTTATATTTGAAATGAGAATTTGTTCTGCTTTCGTTAAACGTTTTATCTTTTCAGTTGTTAAATAAGCTATTTTTGAATGGGAAAACAGACAAATTCAGAATAAAAGCAATTTTTTCACGTGGCTTTAAGGTAGCCTTACAGAATCTTTATATAATTATACACAAAAGAAAAAAAATATATAATTTTTCTAAAATGTTTTACGTATACAAAAAATAACAAGTAATTATTTTAAATACTGCCGGTTTTATGAACTCCATCAGACTTTGGGATTGAAAATTTTATGCTTTATAAACCTGCAGATTACAACTCAGAATTTGGTTTATGAATTCTATTTTTTATGTTTGTTATAAATTAACAGTATTTTAATGAAAGTTAAAAGATACAAAAGAGAGAAACAGGAATCCCTCGACATACATAAGCAATGCGCTCTGTAAACTTTTACGTAAATTTACGTACTGAAGTTTTATATAGTACAATACTTATTTTAAAAATGAAAATACTATTTTCTTTAACAAGACAATCAAAAAAATTTCATTATTATTATTATTTAATGAAAGTTAGAGCATTGAGAAAAAGACTTGTGTTTAGAATCTGATAAATGTTAAGCAGAACATTTCAACTACATTGTGAAACTACATTTCAAACAAATAAAAAATACTAAATGGATTCAAAAGTTTATTCGTAAACAAACAATATTAAAACGCCAATTGAATTATTTGTACACTTTTTTATTTAACTTAATTTGGTTTTCGCATGTAAGGATAGGATTGTGCATTTGATTTTTCACCCACTTTCAGATAAATTAAGAAATATAAAAAATATGCAATAAGGTATAATTCCAGTGACAATACATCGTTTTAATATTTTTAGAAGATAATTATAAAGCAATACATTAATTTTAACGGGGTTTTCCGTTAGCCCAAAACAGTTAATAAATTGTCGAATTATTTTTGTCGTTACAAGTTGCAACAACATTAAGTTTATTATATTCTAAACCACGGTCACGCCCCCCCCCCCCCCCCAAAAAAAAAAAAAAAAAAAAAAAAAAAAATTCAAATGGTTGTGAAGCTGCATATAGTTTAAAGAGTATAAAGTAGAAAATATAAGTAAAAAATAAAGAGTCCCTTTTTTATATACGATTGGTATCAATGATTTCAACTGACAAAAGTATTCCTTGATAAAGATCAAATAAATATAAATTTTTAATATTGCTATCTTTGGCATATTCGGCTACATATTTGAATGGATTTCCTCACCCCACCCCCATTTCTCTCACATATCACACATTTCATTAAAAAAAAAAAAAAAAAAAAATGAAATGTTAACATGTGAAAACAAAATTTTCATGTATATATATAGACTGTTATCTGAATCTGAGTAATACATATGCATTATAAGCTATGTTGGAATTCAGGGGTTGTCCGGGGTGGACATATTTAAGAAATATGCTTGAATAAATTAACACTTTCATAATAAATGAACAATGATTATAAGTTGAAAATTCAATTTAGAAATTCTAAATGATAGTTGAAATAATGCTTTTCCTTTCTTTCTATCTATTAAAACAGAAATCGAGCAAATATTATTTTTTCAAAATAAATTCACAAGCCTACATTTTCTACTAAATGTGTTAAAAAAAAAAAAAAAAAAAAAAAAAAAAAAAAAAAAAAAAAAAAAAAGCAGTGAATTTTTTTATAATTAAGTTCGGTAGCCATGCCAAATTATCGTATTATATTGGACATTTTATGAAAATAAAAAGTAAAAAATGAACTGCAAACATAAGTTTTTGCTTTAATACTTATTTTTAAGTAAGCACATAAAAAAATAAAAGACGATATTTATAAATTTAGTTACGTATGTTGTAGTAATTTGTTTCTGATCTATGAATACGCAATTATTATTGACAGTAGTTAATTTAAAATTTTATTCGATAAGTCAGTATTAAATTTTTTCTTAATTTTTTACGCAATAGTTCAAAATTTAACTTTCTCATAATAAATTCGAGTTAATTTTTTATCTGTAATATAACTTGCACAACACGAAATTTTATTCATAACAAAACGAATTATTAAGCATTACAATGAATTAAGGAAACAATACATTTCAAAAACTATATAAAGACGATTTTACTTACGATTTATTTTTTAAAAAAAACTATAATTCATTCTTTATTCTTTTAAGAAAATCAGAGTAAGTAAAAAATAAATGTGCCTTTTAGCTTTAGCTCCTTGTATCTTTACCCACATGAAATGCATTTTTTATGCCCTTAAAATAAATTTGAGATAAGAAAAAAAAGCTATTTCAAGAAGGTATAATTTTGTATCTTATAACCCAACTACCTACAGCACTTTTCTAAATGAAAATTAATACAAATGTATAAATAAATAGTACATTACATTTGGATATGTTAAATAAAATAATGTTTTGACTCTAATTTGATTTTGTTTTTGTGTAACTGAGTTTTTAAAAGATGTTTATAGTAAATAACAAACAGAAAGCCTTCAATCACAATGCAGACGGCTAAGGAAGAATCCGCGTTTCATGTGTAGTGACGTCAAACCAATCCCGTCCCGTTTTCGCATCACGTGGTTTTGTTTTGCTTTTAACGGAGTTTAAAACTGCAATAACTAGTTATTTTAAATTATTTTTACAATTCCGAGTTGATTTTCAGGGAATGTAAGATGGTCTTCATCAATTAAACATAAAAGAAAGCATAATTTAAGATGAGTGCAACTTCCCCATTACGAACGCACCTAAAAAAACAGAAAACTGAGTGCCATTAGACAGTTTCTGAATAACACCTGCCATTTTCATGCATTTCCGAACAGAAATAAATTAAAACTTATATCACAAAGTTGACACTTTTGATTTAAGAACACCCTTAACCCTTTGCGGCGATTGTTTCCACTGCGTAAATTTGAAATGAATGAATGAAAGACACAGTAATTTACGTACAAATTTATTTGAAAATGAGAAAAAGCTTTCTTTCCCCCCGTACAATATAAACGAAAAACATTTATACCAGAATTTCGGTGGCATTCGGGAATCAAGCTTGGTGTTCTACATAATGGAATACTGAGACAAAAAAAATGGCTAAACTCAAACGGTGAAGTTAGCATTCTGAAAGTGCTTCATTATCTATGCTTGACCCAGAGTTTTCCTCCCTTGTTTTAACCCTTTATCTACCGACGGTATTTATAAGTACCATTAAAATAACTTATCATAAAATTCTTTTAATACGTCAGTTAGTTGTAATACTTGTTCAGAATGAGTTACAGATACATTACTTTATCTTGTTCCAAAAACATTATGGGTTGCACAAAACAAAAATATTTTTAAAAAGGATGATTTCTTTTGCCTTTGCATCTTTTCAGCTTTCTGGGCGCTGAGGGAGGTGGATTTTTAAATGCGGAAATATTTCTACATTTATATTGCAAGAACATCCCTATTTTTACATTTTATAATTCTACAAACTACTAAGAAAACAATTTAAAATAAAAGATTTGAGTGGGGTTATAAACATTGCACAAAATTCCTGTCAATTTAAATTTAATTAATCTTTTAAATATTTATTAAATGGTTATGTAAAATCTTTTTAATTTAGTTGAAACAATTTGCGTAAAATGCTTTATAGAATGTAAAATTTTCATGAATGCATAATGCGGTAGATAAAGGGTTAAAATAGACCCGGAGAAAAGGAGATTACTGAAACAAACAACTTTGCGTCTCGCGTCCAGTTAAGGCTGCTGGTCACTCACTTTCCGAATTCCCCTCCCTCATCTTAAGTCTATGGGCGTTTGATGCACTCATATATTCAAAATATCGTCTCGGGAAATGAATATTTTCAAACTTCTTTCGGTGATCTCTTCTTAAAGGATGTCTCTTTTTTTTTTTTTTTCCTTACTTTTCAAAATATTTCAAAAATCTACGCTTCATTTTTTGTGAAATGTTAAAATTTTACTCCCAATTCGTCAGTTTTTAACACATAATGATAGTAAATGGAGCATAGAGTTTAGAGATACTTTGAAAAGCAAGGAAAAAAAGAGACATCCTTTAGGAAGAGATCACCGAAAGAAGTTAACAAGTAAGAAAAATCATGCGTTAAGCATAGATTATGAAGCACTTTCCAACACTTAATGAAATCTTTAATTAAACTTTGTTGTTTAGGGAAATAATAGTGTATAGCCAAATATACCCAAATATGTATTCCAGTACTTTTGAACAGCTCTGTATTTGGTATGTCATTTGATATAATGGGGAAATTTAGTTTAGCAAGAAAATAGTAGCTTGAAATTTCTTTTTCAGCATTTCATACAATTAGATAGAAACATACTTGAATACTTTTGTTCAGCCCTGTAGTTTACATTGTACCTTTATTACACGTCAGCATTAGGCTAAAATTTATTGTAAACTAAAACACTTTTAAAACAACTGAAATCACATTCTCATAAATCATCATCCATAGGCGTCCATGTACCGAATTCTTTGCGTGGCCTTGTATATCCCTTCATCTATATTCTGCAAACATTTCTCAGTAAATTGAATGCAGCTCAGCGTAAAAATGCATAGCTTATTTAAGAACCACGTTTAAATAATTTACGCTCATATTCAGTAACGTTTGTGAGCTCTTATGGGTAGCCCTATATATCATTTATACACACCATATAATTGCTATGGGGTTGTATTTGGGGAACCCGATCCGAGCGATATTTCGGCAGCTGAACTCATCAAAACAGACAAGTCAGCTCAAATAGTATATCTCCCGGAAGCAGACTCCTCAAATACAGATAGCAGCGCGTGTCGAATAGTGGAAGTAAATCGATTAAGCGTTGTGCCGCCAGTTAAATTAATCCAACTATTTCAACAAACTGTTAAATGTTACCTAAAATAAAAGGAAAAGAAAAATAATAAAACACTCACCCAAACAGCATTCACAAGGAAGACACTATTTTTCTACTTACAAATTACAGCTTTTATTCAAGATTGGCAAGATAATAAATTGTGGAGAACATGGCCATGCATTCCTTTACAGAAAAACTAAAATTTTTGTAAGATATATCTAGTTGAATTTTCGATTTACAGTTCGCATAAGTTCATTTAGTCTGATACTTTATAATCACCTCCACTGTGTTGACAGTAATAAATGATGTTGGCCGGGGTTCAGTTGATCCTCGCTACACCGGTGAGACTTGTGTTGAAATCCAGTGATATCAGGCCTTGGAGGTGGACAACGTCTGGCGTTGATCCATTGTATCGATTGCCTGCATTTAAATAGGTATATTTCATTCACGAAGGTTCACACGATGTCCGCTAGAAATTTCCAAGACTCTGGAGTTGTCAGCAAATTGATCAAACAGAAGTAGTTAGCTCGGATGACGGGAGAATCACTATTATCTTAGTATAAGGAAATTTATGAGCTAGGCTGGAGATACTTTTACTTAATATTTGAAGCGAAGATAATAAAAAATTAAATCTTGTTATGCAAAACTGTAAAGACGATCATCCTGTGAAAATATCTAAAATCATCTCTTGAAATAACAGGAACCTCTGCCAAATTAGAAAAAAAACATTTTTGCCGACGCTGGACCCGAAGGTCCAGCGGGGAGAAAAATCCCCAATCTTCTTTTACGTCCTGCTCGCTTGGATAATTTTTTCGAATCCCCCCGAATCGCCCGCGAAAAATTTCAGTGCTGGTCACTGACGCCACTCCCAACCAATCAGAAGCGTTTTCTCGAAGCTTCTATCAGGGGATTCCCCTAATTTTACGTGGGAGGTGTTAGAATGGAAGGCACTGGAAGCCTCTGGAACAATCTCGATCACGATGAATCATCAATGAAGGGACGCGAAGGGGCAGGTTTGTAAATGGTGAACTTGAAATTGAGAAAAAGCCAGTTTTTGATAATAAAAATAAGTGATCGCGACAAAATTTAAAAATGCATAAATTACAAACTAACGGTTTAAAGAATTGGGTAATAATGTAAAAATGATTTATATTTGAAAATAAAATCGATTAATATAGTTTTAGGAGTTAATAGTTAATAATAAAATAATTTAAAAAAAAATTTTTTAGTTTGTTCCAATTACGTTATGACGGAGAGCTCCGATGTTTAAACTGAAAAATATTAAATTTATTTGATTTATTAATAAAATTCCAGAGAATTAAAATTGCTTTTTTTTGAATAGATTGATATTTAATTAAATTTACTTAAGATAATAATCAGAATTTTTGAGATTGCCTGAAAATATTTACACATCCTAACATTACCTCCAGCCTCTAACAAAAAAAAAAAACAATTAAAAAAAAATGAGATCCTGGGATCTCAAGTACATATAATATGCACTGAAAAGGAACCTACAAGTTTGCGAACAAACGATTGGACTGTGTGTAAGACTCTCTTTGACCAGACAGCCCAATAAAAAAAATTACATTTAAAAGGTATAAGATATAAACATTAGAATAAAATATATTGATCTAGAATACAAATAATATATATATTTGCAAGTATCATTCAATACAACCAAGGGTGAGTGAAAAGAGGGAGGAGAAAAAAAAATTATTCATGTGAACACCATTACATAGCATAAAATTTTTATGTAAAGTTTTCTTGATGTAACACCAATACATTGAAATTTTCAAATATGCACATTATGATTACATTATATATGGCTTTCATGAAAAAAAAAATTATGTATCTAGTGAATGAACCATAGTTAATATGCATATATACAGGACAATGCTGAATGGTAAAATTGTGATAAACATAAATAATCTATTTTTCAGAAATATTTGTAATTGAGTGACAGAAAAAAAAATTGAAAATTAAATAACACTGCATCCAAAATCTCTCTAGGTGTCCTAGATTCGAAACAGTGAACCTAACTAATAATCCACAAGTGGAAGTTATAGACACCCATAAGGAATCATCAGTATCGTAAAAATTTTATGATGGACTGCACCGTGAGGGAATATCGGAGGGCCAAAATTCTTTGAATTTGGATTAATTCCCAAGCTAAGCCGAGTTGACCCTCTGCGTCTGCTTTGTCCAAAATTTTTAGAAAAATTTGAAAAATTCCAAGAGCAGCTTTCAGAGCAATGGCAAAGTTTTAAGATTACTTGTTTTAAAATTTTAAGACAAATTATGAATTATTTGAAAAATTAATCAGAATTTTAATATTGAAATATTACTTCAGTATATGACAATCAGCAATAAATTAAAAATTATGCAAAGTAAAGTTTTTCCCTGTTTATATATATACTTTTTGATGAATATCTATTAAAGCAAGTGACAACCTACAATTAAAATTTGATTGAAATTACTGTATTATTTTTAAAAGATTTTTAATATTAGAATTTATTTAAATAAATTTAATAATATGCCCTACTAATTCTTAAGATAATACGTGGTAGCCGGCCACACATATCGAAAGCAAACTCGGGTTTGGCAGTCCCTGATTTGTTTATCAGTAAAGCATAAAAAAAACAAGCAGTCGTCACACTATTATTTACCCCTTTTAAAATTGTAGAAGTCAAAATTTAAATACTAAAAGATTGAAAATTTAGAGAAATATATGAAAAAAAATCTAAATTTAAAGTTAAAATAATAAATATAAACAAAGGGATCAACAATTAAAAAGCAAAAATTATTAATTTTGTCCTGTAATAAAGAATATTTAATATGAATTTTCAATTTATATAATTTATTTATTGTTTATTTTTATTGCTTGCTTTTTTATTTTCAGTGTTATTACAATCACAAAAATAAACACAAATGCTTTTATACCAATTTTATGATTCTTTTGAATCAATATTTTTCTTAAAACAAAATAACCTTTATATTCATTACCATAAATAAACAGTTTAAACCATATAAAATTAATATATAGAATATCATGTAAAATTCAATGGCAGGTAAATAATCTGAAAAAGAAAAGAACAAAAAAGAGATTTGTTTTGAAATTTAGATTTCATCAAAGTGTGCTAAACAGAAAATAACTTCAAAAGGTAAGTTGTATTGTGACTCTCTTAAATTCATTTATTGATAATTATAAAAGTAAATAAATGTTTTTAAGATTATATTAATTAATCTTATCAAAGATATATTGTAAAAATGGTCATAAAGAAAAATCACCAACATAATTACTGAGGAATTTGGCAAAACTTCAATTAAATTAAATGGATTGGTTTTTCCAATCTCAATCAAAAAAGAAAAAAAAGACCTTAAAATCACCAGAAAGATAGTTTTGGCACTAAAATAGTCCACAGTCAACAAAATGAATAAATGCATAAATTATGGTGACACGAGGAAACCACAGCCGCAAGATCTCTAATTGTGACAAAATGGAAAAAAAAAAATTTCCGCAGAACTAACTGCCAAAACATCTAAAATCTCCTCTAGCCGCACTAATTGAGAATAAGTGCAATCAAGCTAGGTAGAGAAAAAGTGACCGATAAAATATCCCAAGGTCTATATTTACATTATTGATGCATTTTTTACATCTTTCAAAAATAATTTTCATTTATATTCATTTTATTATGAATATTTCTTATTATTTTTCCTTCATTTTATATATTTGATTAGGGTACCCTTTCTTATCTATATCAAAATAATTATTAAAATATAGTTTTGGCCTCCTCAGCAAAATTGAACAAAAATTCTCCCAGTGTAAACAAATATTTAAATTGATATAAAGATTATTAAAGTTTGATTATTGCATAAGTTAAATAATAAAATATAAAGATAGGAATTTTATCATCCCTCTCATAATACCATTTCGAGAAATCCGGAGGGTGGAGGAAAGAGCTATTTTTCCGTGTGTCACATCCCTAAAATCCGGTCAGTGCAAAGCACTTACTATTCTCCAGGCTACTACTAAACGTTTAAATGAATAGACAGCCCCAATAATAAATGAAAATGAATGACAAATATATCCTAAAAGTTCAAACTATTGAGCAACAGAAAAGCATGAAATTATAATACACATAAAAAGCAAAATTGAATATAAATTTTATCCCTTATCACCCCAGAATATTTTTTTTAAACTTTAGAAGGGGGGGGGGTGTAAAGCTCTAGAAAAAAATAAAAATATTTGAGGGGTATGAAAAATATAGCACTGGAGAAAATTAATTCAATAGTAATTTTTCATTACATACACAAAGAAATAGCATATTTTTTAATTGTTCAAATTTAATATAAATGTTTTGTTGTTCAATTTTTGTTTATTTTTTATTTTATCGATTTATTTATTATTATTATTTTAATAGTAGTACCACTACCATACACAACAAACATTAATGAATTAATCAGAGTGTACATTAAATTATGCACACCATTTCCTGCCTGCAGGAAATAAAAAAAATACACTAAATCATTGTCGCAATTGATATGGAAAATATTACTATGGCACCACAAATATTTATTTAGAAAATTGACTTTTTTTTTTTTTTTTTTTTTTTTTTTAAATAATATTTCATAATTACTGTTATATATAAAAGACAAGAGAGTACACATTTTATAAAAAAAATACATTATTATCAAAATATATAAGAATATTATATTATTCACATGTTATGAAATGATAACCCCTGATGTTCACATGAATTTGTTAGAAAAATAAAAATCCTTATTTATTTGAAAAAAAATTCCAAACTATCGTTAAAAATTTACTCTAAATCGTTAAAATTCACGATAGTAAAGCAAAAATAACAAAGCTAAATTTAATCTTAAAAAACTTAAATAAATAAATTAACAATTATCTCAAAAGTAAAAAAAAGAACTAGGTAAGATCCTAAACGGTGACACGGCGCCAATTAATGCTATGTGTTGTATTTGGGGAATCGCTATCCCGGTAATATTTGGCAGCCCGAACTTGTGGGAACGCACAAGTCGGCCCAAAAATAATATTACCGGTAAACAACTCCTCAAATACAACTAGCAGCACGCGACGTAAAGAGCAGACATTGCGTTGTAAGAAGAGTTTAATTTAACGTAAAGAGATGGATTCTATATCATTAATAAAATTTAAATTAGAGAAAAATATTAGCTGAAAAGGAAAAATTAAAAATTCACTCACCATACTTGATTACACAATGAAAACTCAGAATTTAATCAGATTAACCTTTTTTTTATTCATGATCATCTCAAAAAAATCGTCTGTGGCCACAGAGCTAAAAGAAGTATAAAAACATTATACAATGCATTATGATCAGACTATGACGATTCATTCTCTGCCAAAATAAGACGTAAACAGTTCCATAAAATCTAGTCCATAATTCTTAACTGTTCGTATTATACAGTTTTTAGATCACTAATCTGCAGGAAGGGATATCGTCATTTTCTTGGTAAAATCCGCCAGATTGTACATTAAGGTATTGTTCGACGAGACAGCAACAGATTTCCGGCCCACGAATCGAAGATGTGCTGCGGTCAATTCCTGTAGTAATCCGATCCCAAGCACCAGACTTTAGAAAACTCACTTCAGGGATGAGTAGACCAGCGGAGAATTAAAGTGAAGATTAGTGACATTCGGCCCAAGAATCGGCCATGAGCTGCGGATCGGCCCCTGCTGCAGAACAGCACGCTGCGGATCGGCCCCCACTGTAGAACAATAGCACTTGTTAAACCTTCATCATATCTGATTTGTGGAACCGTCAAGTTGATGTAACAAACTCGTTCTTGGCAGATGAGCAATAAGCTAGATGATTACCACTTCAAAGTTCTTTAAAAAAAAAATGAGAGTCCCACACCTATAGCTGCCGATATGCAAAAAGTACGCGTTTTCTTTCTTAGCTCAAGACTCCGACTGCCCTGACCGAAAAATCGGCCAGGGAGCCCCACGTCCTTCTTGTACGAGCTCTCCCTAAAAAGTCTCTCAAAAAATCATACAAACTTGCCCGCTTAAACGTCCGCCTTCGGCATTCAGCCAATCAGAGATCAGTACGTTTGGAAGGATCTGGAATGTTCCCGAGAGAGGGGGTGAATCATCGCGGATGCGCGCCGAAAACAGGCGGGAAAAACCTTCCGGAACAATCTGGATCACGATTAATCATCAATGAAGGGACGCGAAGGGGCAGGTTTGTAAATGGTGAACTTGAAATTGAGAAAAAGCCAGTTTTTGATAATAAAAATAAGTGATCGCGACAAAATTTAAAAATGCATAAATTACAAACTAACGGTTTAAAGAATTGGGTAATAATGTAAAAATGATTTATATTTGAAAATAAAATCTATTAATATAGTTTTAGGAGTTAATAGTTAATAATAAAATAATTTAAAAAAAAATTTTTAGTTTGTTCCAATTACGTTATGACGGAGAGCTCCGATGTTTAAACTGAAAAATATTAAATTTATTTGATTTATTAATAAAATTCCAGAGAATTAAAATTGCTTTTTTTTGAATAGATTGATATTTAATTAAATTTACTTAAGATAATAATCAGAATTTTTGAGATTGCCTGAAAATATTTACACATCCTAACAATAATGTGCATATATTTAGCGAAATATAAACGCGAATATCCTAATTAAAATGCATTTCATCCCACCACCAGCCATCATCGGACACATATACGGTACTTCGGAAAGAATATACTATTTGAAATCTTTTGTGTGGCCCTGTAAATGCTATGTACTTCATATTATGCAAGACAGTAGCGTATAATTTATATTAAGCTTCAGTGACATATATCAATTTTATTATACATGAAAAAGCTTAATATATTTAAAATATGTCACACACAAGTCCCCCTTTTACCATTATCTAATGGAATTCTTTTGTGGGGCCCTGTAAATGAATAATAGCTACATTTTCACCTTATGTTTTATAGAATGCATATTTTAATGTTTGACAAGGTATAACATCTTTAAAATCCCTTTGAAACGATTTTTCCCCATGGGTCGTAATGTAATGGAAAATTTTTGATTTGCCCTGTAGATAAACTAATCATGGTAGAAACTTCATTTTCGATAGGACTCGTGCTAGGATAAACTTCAATAACGTCCTAAAATTTCATTCCAATCCGATTACATTAACGATTTTTCCCCATAGCCCGTATTGTAATGGGAAACTTTTGATTATCTCTGTAGATAAACTAATCATGGTAAATACTTCATTTTCAGTAGGGTTCGTGCGAGGGTAAATCTCAATAACGTCCTAAAATTTCATGGCAATCCGAGTATATTAACGATTTTTCCCCATAGGCAGTAAGGTAATGGGAAACTTTTGATTCTCTCTGTAGATAAACTAATCATGGTAGATACTTCATTTTCAATAGGCTTCGTGCTGGGGTAAACCTCAATAACGTATAAAAATTTCATAGCAATCCGAGTATATTTACGGGAGTTAGAGAGCGGACGGACGGCCAGACAAACCGAATGCATAAGCACTTTTCAACTTTGTTGGAAAGTGCTAAAAAATATAAATAACCTGATGAGATATTTTGGAATATAAAAAAGACTTATAATGACGGAGGAAAATTTGGAAAGTGAGTAAAAACAATAAAAAAGTCCTGACTGTAATAAAATTTCTGCTCTCCCGCCTTCAACAGTTCGAAATTTTCCGATACAATTTCAGATATATTTTTAAAAGTAGAAATATGAAACTTGCCGAGGGGATTTTAGAAGAGACTTAGAAGGTACCGTGTGATGCCTTTTTACGCTCCATTGTTTAGAATTTGATTTATAATCGATTACCTTCTCAGTAGGACCTTTTTTCTCGTCCCCAGATCTCCCGCTTAGGAAAAATCAGTGCGAAATGCTGTATTTAATTGCATTTTTTTACAACATTTTCTGCCTTTATCGAAGAATCGACCATCACGGCACATTGTCTACTTGATAAAAAGTTTATTAAATCCAATTGATTTTTTTAATCACCAGATTATAAAACATTCACCTTTTATATAAACATTTTAATGCATATTTTTTTTAATTTTACTTAAGAAAGGTGTTATAATAAAATAAATAACATTGACACTATCTACACACATTACTATTGACACACATGTCTACTTGGACTGGCAAATTGTCTAAATAAGACAATTTACCAGTTGGATGCACATGAGAGCAAAAATGAATTCAAAAATAAATCGGGAAATAAGCAGTTTGAATCGAAATACACCCTTAAGGCCCCACACTAGGCATAGAAAAAGACCCGGATGATAATGAGCGGAGATATTTTAAGGATCAGAATGCATCAAACGCCCATAGCCTTCTATACACATTTATGTTTTATTTTATTTATTATATACAAGTTTTTATATACAATTTATTTTAACTATTTTTGTTATTGTTTCCAGTTCGTGTGCATGGGCGGCACCCCGCGCCGCATGGAGAAGTTCGCGCACCTGGTGCAGAGGGAATTGCAGATCAGGCTCCCCACAGGCACCACCCTCTGCGACCTATCCGCAAGATCCTACAGGTACTCCATGTACAAGATAGGACCCGTCATATCCGTCAGCGTGAGTCACCTTCTTTTTTTTTTACTTCGAAAGTTCAATAAAATAGGGAAAAATATTTTAATTTTCAGTTGTGAATTTACGCTTGAAAGTATTAAATATTTAATACGCGAATTATCACTTAGAGTAGAGCCAACAGGGTGAAAAATGTCGATGCCAGGGATCGAACTCGGAATACCTGGTATAACGCTCCAAGTGCTCCACCATTTAAGGTACATTTCATTGCATTTCATTTTCACAAGACTTATATTTCTTATCAAATGTCCTTAAAATGTACAATCATGAATTACATATACTAACTGCATCAAAGTAGGTAAAATTTTGATTTTTACCTTAGTAATTTTTTTTAATATAACTTTGAAAAGTAAGCAAAATTATAATTTAATAATAGAATGTGGAAAAATAATTTTCAGTCTTATTAATGCAATCATGATAATATCTCATATATACATTACACCTCGAGAAAAAAAATATTTTCTTTATAATAGAAAACAATTTAAAAAAAATAAGTGGATAAATGTTCACTGATTAATAATAATAAATAATAAAACTAAATTTAATTATATCAAAGAAATCATAATAAAAATGTTCTATTTATTATACCTACTGAATGGTATTTAAAAAAATTATATAACGGAAACGTTTAAAAAAGATCTCTAGTCACATTATTACATCCTGCAATTTTTATCATTTATTTATTTATTTCTTAATTTAATTTCAATGGAGAAAATTCTTCATTTATATTGATGCCGATAGATGGCAGCACTACAAAAGTTAAATCGGCTCACAGAGCATAAAAAAATCATTGACTTGGGAAAATCATTTATTTTTTTTAACATGTTGTAAACAAAATACATATAAATGTAAACGAAAGTGAAAAAACTAATTTAAAAATATTTATACACTTATTTATATTTATACGCTTTTACTAATATTTTAAAAAATCACTAAGAGTCGTTGATTTTGGATTTGTTCTTTTGTTTGCGATAGCTTATTTTTAAATTGGAATTTAATATATTGTAATTGGATATGTTATACTTGTTTTATAGGGAAATATGATCAACAAGTATTATTTCAAACAGAAGAAATTATCATTTAGCTTTCATATGTTAACATATATCTTTCCCATTAAGCCTAACATGGCGTTTAGCTACGGTCGAGAATGTTTCGTACAGACCAGAATGGTTTGTACCAGAATTGTTCCCTACACTTTTCCCACTCAGATTTTATTATAAGTAGATTGCGATTGGTTTTAACTGATTAAAATTTTCTGTCTCTGTTCTAATTAATCCGAAAAACATTATTTGGAATATAAATATACCAATGTTCAATTTTCGCAGCACGGCATGGGCATCCCTTCCCTCTCGATCCTGATGCACGAGATGATCAAGCTGATGCACCACGCACGGTGCACCGGCGTCACCTTCCTCAGGATAGGCACTTGCGGAGGCATCGGTGAGTCCTACAATCATTACTTTGTAAATCGTAAATATCGTGAATTTTGATTTATAACACAGGTCTGCAACGGTTTTCCTCTTTGAAATCTGAGTAACGTTTTCTATAGTTTCTGATGTGCTGATTACGAGAAAAATAATAAAAAAATCTTATCACGTCAGGATTTTTTGATATTGAATATTTAAGATTTTGCTGAAAAATGTCTGAGCGTCTACATTTTAAAATTTATAAAACGTCATTAAATTACTTCAGCTTAATTTTTATTGCATTTAATTAGTGTAAGATGACATAGAAATTACTTCAAAACAGTAATTTGTTAATTACTACATAATAAGTATAAGTAATTCTCATTAACCATGTTGAAAACGGGTCATTTTGGCTTAATTTAGTAATGAGCTCATTAATACATAATGATTAGGTAATATAACCTATTTGTTGTAAATATTAGTCGAAAAGGGTATAATAAAGATAAACCAAACGGTTTTTGTATAAGTACCCGCACTGATTTAGAAAATTAACATTTGAAGTGCGCATCTTGCAACATAACCTTTAAAATGTCATCGCGAAGCTGTTTAAATTCTCAGAATTGTTTTTGTTATATTTGCGGGAAATTTATGGTGAAAAAACAACGAAACAGCATTACAGACTTTGTAAAAAATATTTACAAAAGTTATTTTGGATACGTTTTAAGTAACCAAGACAAAACTTGGATACCTCATAAAATGTGTAAACTTGATTATTAGAACTTCGCAAGTGGTCAAAAGCACAGAAAAATAGCTTCAAAATCGTTTCGCCTATGCTATGGAGAGAGCCTAAAGACCATGTTAAAGATTGCTACTTTTGTTGTTGTGACATAACTGGATACAATTCTAAAAATAAAAGGGACATAAACTATCTAAACGTCTCATCAGTTACGCCTGCAATTTTCGGCGATTCAAAAATGGTGCAGCCCATGTTTCCGATTATACAAATTGAAAATTCTTACTGTGATACAGATGAACAGGATGTATACCAATCTGATCCTGAATTTCAAGTAGATTATAATGAGTGTCAGCTCTTTTCCCAGTCACATTTAAACGACTTGACAAGAGATTTGAATCTCCCCCAAAGATGCAGCGGAACTTCTCGGATCACGATTAAAAGAATGAAATATGCTTGCATCTGGTACTTCATTTTCATGGTACCGTCACAGAGAAAAAGATTTCCTTCCATTCTTCGTTGAAGATCAAGATTTAGTGTACTGTAAAGATATTCCAGGCTTGACGAAAATGTACGACATTGAATACGATCCTAATGAGTGGAGATTGTTACTTCCCAGAAAATCTAGGAGCCGTTAGCAACGAACAAGGCGAAAGATTTCACAAGATTTGAAAGAGCTAGAAGTCCGATATCAAGGAAGACGGAATACTAGCATGATGGCGGACTACTGCTGGTTGTTGAAGCGCGACGATCCAAACCGGAAATTTAAGAGAAAATCGTACAACCGAAGCTTCCAGGAAAAAAGGATCAGGTTCCACAAATAAAATTTGCATTTAATTTAGATCAGTAATAAGTTATTATTATATTTTAGTTATTTTTTTATGTTAAAAGTAATGTACTTTTTTAAATATATATTTTTTATGTGAAAACTTGTGTTTTTTTCTATTTTCTACCTGTATCTTTTTTGAAAAATCTGAAGGTGATGGAAAAAAACTAAGTACATATTCGTAATCAGCGCACCAAAATACCCTAGAATCAGCTCTCAAATTCTAGAGAGGAAGTTATGACTCTAAATTTGCAGGCCTGTGTAATTAAACGAAAAACAATCCTAATCAAGAAATTCCACACTGTTAAAAATTTGAAACTTTTGCTGCATCGAGCTTTTATTAGAAAGCAATTACTTCACCTTCACTGTACAGACACACACACACACACACACACAAAAAAAAAAAAAAAAAAAAAAAAAATCCTGACATTTGCGATTTCAGACTTTTTGTTGAATATCTAGAAATATACATAAGGAATGACTCTGAAACTCCAGATGTATAAACAAAATAGTATAGGGCACATATTTCCGAAAAGATTTTTTTTCCAAAATCCAATAAGGGACCGTCAACAAATTGAAATAGAACGACTATCTTTTGAATAACCCTGTCAAAACTAATGTAGCAAAAGCGTTTAAACTGCAGATTATGATTAAGTGGCTTATGGTAATAAACTGTGTTCATTTTTATGCTGATAACATGTATACTCGTAGAGAAATTGTGCATAACTTTCCTCAGGATAGGCACCTGCAGAGGCATCGGTGAGTAGTAGGGGCACTTTTTAAATACTTTGAAATCGTAAATGCTAAATAAGCATTGTGCCCATTGCACTCTAATCGTAAAATCATAAATTTTTATTTATAAGTAATCCGGCACAGTGTTGTCCCACTTTGGACACACCTCATTTTAATTCTAAACTTGCGATAGGCACCCATAATATATCAGTAAAATTTTGCTTTTACAATGAAAGCTTAAATTAAGGATTCGGCAATCTCTAAAAAGGACGTTTGTAAATTCCGGGGTCAGCCGATAATTTATCATTTTATGAATAGAATTTGTCTGTGCCGGAAAGGATTAAGCAACCCTTGCTAATCAAGAAATTCCACTCGGTTTTTAGCACTTTCCAACAAAGTTGAAAAGTGCTTATGCATTCGGTTTGTCTGGCCGTATGGCCGTCTGTCCGTCTTTCCGCGCTCTAACTCCCGTAAATATACTCGGATTGCTATGAAATTTTTATACGTTATTGAGATTTACCTTAGCACGAACCTTATTGAAAATGTAGTATCTACCATGATTAGTTTATCTACAGAGAGAATCAAAAGTTTCCCATTGCATTACAGCCTATGAGGAAAAACCGTTAATATACTCGGATTGCCATGAAATTTTAGGATGTTATTGACGTTTACACTAGCACGAACCCTATTGAAAATGAAGTTTTTACCATGATTAGTTTATCTACAGGGCGAATCAAAAGTTTCCCATTACATTACGGTCCATGGGAGAAAATAGTTAATATACTCGAATTGCCATGAAATTTTAGGACGTTATTGACGTTTACCCTAGCACAAGTCCTATCGAAAATGAAGTTTCTACCATGATTAGTTTATCTACAGGGCGAATCAAAATTTTCACATTACATTACGGCCTATGGGGAAAAATCGTTTCAAAGAAATTTTAATATGTTATACCCTGTCAAACATATTAAAATATGCATTCTATAAAATATAAGGTGAAAATGTAGCTATTATTCATTTACAGGGCCACACAAAAGAATTCCATTAGATAATGGTAAAAGGGGGAATTGTGTATGACATATTTTAAATATATTAAGCTTTTTCATGTATAATAAAATTGATATATGTCACTGAAGCTTAATATAAATTATACGCTACTGTCTTGCATAATATGAAGTACATAGCATTTACAGGGCCATACAAAAAATTTCAAATAGTATATTCTTTCCGAAGTACCGTATATGTGTCCGATGATGGCTGATGGAGGGATGAAATGCATTTTAATTATGATATGCGAGTTTATATTTCGCTAAATATATGCACATTATATGGTGTGTATAAATGTAATAGTTGATATACAGGGCTACCCAAAAGAGCTCACCAACGTTACTGAATATGAGCGTAAATTATTTAAACGTGGTTCTTAAATAAGCTATGCATTTTTATGCTGAGCTTCACTCAATTTACTGAGAAATGTTTGCAGAATATAGATAAAAGTTTATACAGGGACACGCAAATAATTCGGTACATGGACGCTTATGAATGATTTATGAGAATGTGATTTCAGTTGTTTTAAAAGTGTTTTAGTTTACAGTAAATTTTAGCCTAATGCTGACGTGTAATAAAGGTACAATGTAAACTACAAGGGCTGAACAAAAGTATTCAAGTATGTTTCCATCTAATAGCATGAATTGCTGAAAAAGAAATTTCCAGCTACTGGGTATTTTGTTGCTAAACTAAATTTTCCCATTATATCAACTGACATATGAAATACAGGGCTGTTCAAAAGTACTGGAATACATATTTGGGTACATTTGGCTATACACTATTATTTCCCTAAATAACAAAGTTTTGTTAAAGGTTTCATTAAGTGTTGGAAAGTGTTTCATAATCTATGCTTAATGCATGATTTTTCTTACTTGTTTAATATTATTCTGCTATGTAATGCAAATTTTGAAATTATTTTGGACTCCTTTCCCCCTTCATTTTTAGATGTATTATCTGAGATGTCCACATTCATTTTTCTATGGACATATGAAATGCACCACCACGATGGAATAGGCATCATTCGAAAGATTTTATGAACAGGCTTTTGACATAGTACACTCACATTTCATTAAAAACACGTTATTAGATTAAAAATAGCAGTTCATTTAAAATAAATGAAAATTAAGGTAAGAGCAGTTCGAAAGTTTTGAGCGGGTAGCTAATCCAAACAGTCAGAAACGCAATGTTGCCAGATAGGTCATTTTTTAAATTCAGATTATTTGACTGTCACCACTTTTTTAAATCAATATAATCTGAATTATTTCTCGGGATTTTTCATCGATTGTTAAATAGGCCGAATATTTATAATTCAAAAAAGGGTGACCATCGAACAATCTGAGGACTCTTTTGTCTTCAATGTGGCAACAGTGCAGAAACGGAACAGGAAGAAAATGGGGATCGAACACGATGAGGTACGAGACAATTATAGCTTTAGAGAATGTGGAACAGGGTTTACGAATTTTTAAATAGTACTATTTCCGTATCGTAATGTTCGCCTTAGTAAATAGTAATAATCTTTGATTAAATAAAGCGAATATTCGATTAATTATGATGCTTCCTACTCGAGATAACATCGTGTAATCGAATTGATGTTTTCATTCATTTTCATATTGCAGTGGGCTGTGCAATGATACTACAGCAAATCCTTTGCGCTGGTGCGTCAATTTTTTATCAGTATCCTTTAATAGTCCAAGAGCCGATAGCATAAAAACCTATTCATCGAGCACAAGAAAAAACCCTTTATTTTAATGAAGAGTAGTAATAGGGGAATCTAATAAGCCGGAAGCGAAGTGGTGCACAAGCTAAACATTAATATCACTAATGGTTTACTCGTAGGTTTATTATAGTGTGTGCCGTATAATCAAAGGTGTAAAAATTATACTTTTTATAATATTTTTTTTTTTTTTTTTTTTTTTTTGTGTGTGTGTTCCGATATTTAGGTTTTTGTGCTATCGGCTGTTGGACGAATTTATATATTATTACGAATAAAATATTTGAGGATTGATTTTATATTTCAAGATAAGATGAATCTGACATGCTATATTGGGTTGAGAAATGTGACCCATCTCCTCTCGAAATTACCTATAGATAATACAGTAAAACCCCGATAATTCGGATTAATTGGGACCGGACCCAATCCGGATTATCCGGAGAATTAGAAAAAAAATGAAATAAAATATAACATACTAACAGAAAATCACCTTTATGTTAAATTTATTGAATATTTGCAGACAGTAATAATGTTTACTTTGCTTAATTATTCCAAAAACATGTCATAAAAAGTTTTTTTTTTATTTAGAAAACGACGATGAAACAAGTTAATGTTATGGAAATTAGCCAATCGCTTCTCAAACTTGAAAAAAAAAATGACCAAACCGATCCGAATTATCCGGAAATCCGGATTATCGGGGTCCGAATTAGCGGGGTTCTACTGTACTACTATATTCAATGTCTCTCTTCAGTAGATATAATATAGAAAAAAATATCCTTCTTGACTTTTTCAATTTTTTTTTTGCATACCCGTCACATTGGATAAGCTGTTATGTACAAATATTTCTCCGATTGTTTTCTTGAAACACGGCTGTTTGTCCTTTATTCCAGGCATCCCCGGAGGTTCTCTAGTGATCACGGAAGAAGCTGTAGACGGAAGGCTCAGGCCGTATTTAGAACTGGTAAAATTTTCTTTATCTTTTACGATACTCCATAGATTTTTTTCATCTCTAAGAAACTTTATTTGAATCAGGAAAAAAAAATATTTGAGGAAAGATTGTTTGCTTCTACCTAATTAATTTCATTCATTTAATAAAATTTCTAGTTTTATTTAAATTTAAAAAAATTGAAGATTGACACCCATGTAGCTCGAGTGACGAATGACTGTTTCTTGACTCTGCACACAGCCGTAGCTAAAGGTGATGCTATGCCCCCCCCCCCCACCTAAAACATTTTGAGCTTCCCCTGGAAAAGATTTCAAGGTCACTCAGTTACTCAAGGTTACTCAGGTATATTCCGAAAATTCAAATGAAATTCTGTTCAAAAATCTAATTTAACTTTAAGGACCTTTTTGAGGAGTTTAGCAAAAATACTAAATGGTAACTAAAATAAGTGTTTCAATCACTCGCTCATCCTATTTGCACATATCAAGATAACATGATGTTTAATATTGCACTCATTATACATTCAAAATTTTCATTATCCTATACTTTTCTTAGCTTAAAATGAAGTTATTAAAACAACCACAGTGTGAATAGGCACTCGTTTATCTTTCTGCGTCACATAGAGAGAGAGAAAATATGAGCCCTTTCTCTATTTTCTTGAGTCCCCCCTATTATTCACTTCTAGCTGCGGCTCTGACTTTGCATAAGAACTTTTATAGGCGAATGAGATTGTTTATTTAACTAATAAAAACACATTGCTCAGTGGTGCACAAAACAGGAATTTTAATATACATTTGTACATATTAAAATAAAATAAAACTTTCAACGTTTCGCGCCGTTAATTTATTAGAAATATTATCTCTCGATCAAGATGCAAACGTAGTCCTTCCTAGAGGTCTGCACGGGCCGGGCTCGGGCTGATTTCCAATATTGGCATTCGGGCCGGGCCGGGCTCGGGCCTTACTTCTGAAGACTCGGGCCGGGCCGGACCTAGTCACTAATCCTTTCGGGCCAGGCCGGACCGGGCCTAGTCACTAATCCTTTTGGGCCGGGCTGGGCTCGGGCCTTAATTTTTTTGCTGCAGTATCGGGCCGGGCCTAACTTTTTTTTCCGTACGAAGGCGAGACTGATTCCATTCTTCCTAATTTTCGTGGACCAAAATAATCAGTTCGTATTGAATCTTCTTATATGAAAATCCTTTTCTCGACTTTTTATAAATCAGTAATATTTGGCTTTGTTCAAAAATTTCTGCAAAAAAAGCATATACTTTTAAGCCGTCATTATTCTACAACTAAACATTAGAATTTATTCCTTTTAAAGAATCGTAGATTACTATGTGTTTTAAAATAGAATTAAACACACACACACACAAAAAAAAAACATGATTATGACGGAATTTTTTTTTTTTTTTTTTTTTAACTGAAAACTGAAAGTTTCTTTTAAAATGTTCATCCATACAAAATGAATACAACAATACGGGAGAAAAAAATATATTAAACATTTACATCTGTTAAGAAGGGAATGCATTTTTTTTTCGTTCCAAAGCGATTTCGTCTTTGGAAATTTTACCATATACCGCTTTTTCGATTTTTTGTCTCCATTACAGGGAATATGGATTAATAATACTAGTGATAACTGAAACATTTACATACAGCAAACAAAGTTTCATTTAAAAGCATAAATATCGCAGCCTACGGCACTTCTGCATAAATGGAGATTAGAAACATGGAAAAAAAAAAGACTAATATAATTTTTTTCGGTCAGAACTCTTCCATAAGATTAAAGATCAATGTTCTGTAGAAATTCACTCGAGCCGGGCCGGGTTCGGGCCGAATTTTAAACTTTTTTCCGGACCGGGCCGAAATTTTAACTTTCGGGCAGGGCCCCCGGGCCTCGAAATTTCGGCCCGTGCAGACCTCTAGTCCTTCCATTATCATATTTTCCTGAAGACGCCCGCAGAAGACGGCGCGAAACGTTGAAAGTTTTATTTTATTTTAATATGTACAAATGTATATTAAAATTCCTGTTTTGTGCACCACTGAGCAATGTGTTTTTATTAGTTAAAGTTTACGGTGCAACTGTCCTATATATATTTATGAGATTGTTTATATTGGTGTATACCAAGAAAATATAGCACGACTTTGCCATTCGCTTGAATGAACGCACAAACTATACCCAGGCCTTGATCACCCGAAGAGGCACGAGAAGCTTCCCTTAGAAAACTTTGAAGAAGCCCGAAATATATGATGAATTGTTAGATGTATGTTTATTTTACATATTGAGTTTGAATATTATTGAATTTGGCTTGTATACGGGTATTTCCATGAGCCTTGTCGTGTAAGTCGCATTTCTAGTAACTGCTAAATTGTTGGCCACCGTTATTTTCGAAAAGTTTGCATGGCCTTATTCAATTAATGAAATACCTCTAATAAAATAAGTTACATTTTTCCGTTCTAAAATACTGGTATCCAAAATCATTGTACGTGACTTACACGACGTGTGCTCATGGAATTACCCATACAAAAAAGATTAATAATTTAAAATCTTGACAAAATGGAAAGAAGTATTTCAGAATATTGATATTTTATGATGTGCATACACGCTGATTCCAATCATCTTTTCCAACTTGCAATTTTATGCTAATGCCATGCAAAATCTTTCTTGCCTATTTTTCATAATTTTATCCTATTTTTGTGAAGGTGAACATAAGAGTTATTTAATGAAGTATATACTATTTCTATTTTTAGCACTTCAGCACTATTTTTAGTGTTATTCTTAGCACACGCACATTAAAACATCCAACAAGGAAAAAACACCAGTTGGTGGTAATATTCTCATTGAACACGCACGCACGCCCTAGAACTAAATCGCTGCTCATCTTTAAATCTTTTGCTGTACAGCATTTCAATTTTGTACAATAGAATATCCTAAAATATGGTATTAAAAAGATGCCACAGAAAACCTTTTTGTTGAAATAGCGATTTTCTGCGTATAAATAGGTGTTTGAAACACTCTGTATTTTTTTCAGAATGTCTCGACTCAACTAGAAGTCTGATTTTCATACTCCTGAAGATATAATGACAATTTTCTTCAACTCTGCTTTATCTATATTTGACAATAAGATGACAACCATTAAATGCACCGTGAATAATTTGCATTGAAGCAAGCCTTTATTCTCTCTCTCATTTTTAATATAACTCTCACCATTTACAGTTTCATTAACAGAATGACAGTGCATTTCCCATAACATTATTCCATTAAGTTGTGACAGGTAGTAAAAAATTTCCACATTCGACCTGGAATGTGACATTGTAATGTTTTTTAATGATTGCGACCTTGATTGAATTGGTGCACCCACGGGGGGAGCTAAAGGGGCTAAAGCCTCTTATTTTATATAGATTCTTAAAAAATCGGAATTTTTAAAAAAATATTAATTTTGTCACCCATTTTTTTTTCTTTTATTGTGAAATTCGAAATATTACTATCGTTAAAATTTACTTAATAAAAATTTAAGACCACTTGCAGCCTCTTGCTCTCTTTAACCATCATAAGTTTTATTATTTAATAATAAAACTTTAAATCGTTTGATTGCAAACCCTTAAGACTTATCCAAATATAAAAACACACCAAAAAATCACAAAAATAAAATCAATTTTAGTACAATATTTCATTATTTAACATGTTAAAAGCATTCAGAATAAACCTCCCTGTCAAATCAAATGAAAGACAGAACTCGGCAGCTAGCCGGCCCAGATTTGGACGTATATAGGCCTCTAAAATATACTAGTCCCCTCCAAAGCGTAATCCTGGATGCGCCACTGCTTGGGTTTCGATAAAAAAAAAAAAAAAAAAAAAAAAAAAAAATGTTCATTTTACTACTTGCTAAAATTTGTTACTGAAGAGTCCTGTATAGCGATCGAATTTCTTCACAACGTTCCGATTCACTGTAATGTATCACTTTTCGCTCCTTGTTTCAGGACATCTTGGGTCGTCCGGTCCAGAGACTGGCCGTCCTCGACCGAGACGTGGCCGAAGAGCTTCAGTCGATCGCCCGGGAGGTCCTTCCGCACTGCCAGACCTACATCGGAAAGACCATGTGCACATACGACTTCTACGAAGGTAAATTCATTCCCTCCTTCCTTTCCTCACGAATCGTTACTCTTAAGAGCCCACACTAGGCACAGAAAAAGACCCGGATGATAATATAAAGTCTATGGGAGGGTTCTTTTCAAATATCTCGCTCTAATTTTAATATTTTTACAGGATTTTTTTTTTTTTTTTGCATAGGATAGCTGAGGACGATCCATAACCGGCCTAGTTTTTACTTTTTCGATTTCGCTTTTATATTTTTTATATTACGATAGTTTCAATTTCAGAACCGGTTTAAACCGGTTTTTAAAGTTAAAGTAAAAAAAAAAAACTGAAACCAAAATTGAAAAAGTAAAAACTAGGCCGGTTAAGGATCGTCGTCAGCTTGTGCAAAAAAAAATCATGTAAAAATATAAAAAATTGAGCGAGACATTTGAAAAGAACCCTCCCATAGACTTTACATTATCATCCGGGTCTTTTTCTGTGCCTAGTGTTGCGCCTTAAGGGGATATTCGAAAAAATAACTTTTTTTACCCTCAACACGTCGAAATTTTCTGATTTATCTTCAGATTCTTTTTTAAAAAGTAGAAACATGAAACTGGCTGAGGTGATTTTTGAAGAGACATATAAGATGTTTTCCGTTTTCTGCTTCATTCAGTGGAATTATATTTATAAACAATTACTTTTTCAGTATGATCGTTTTTCTTGTTCTCCAGATCTCTCGAATCGGAAAATTTGGTTCAAATGGACCACTTTCACAGCATTTTTTTGCAATATTTTCTGCAGTCATAAAAAAAGTCGACAAGCACGGCACATTGTCTACTTTCTAAATAAGTGAATTTGGCAGTTTGATGAGTTTGAGAGCAAAAATGAATTTAAAAATAAATCTGAAAATAGGCAGTTTTGATTGGAATACACCCTTAACTGAAGCATGTTTTAATAACCTACATCCGTCACGCGACGAGTTACGAACTACTTCTAACTCTTCGAGAATTGAATATATATTTCTCTGATGAAAATCGTCCTTTTATCTCTGATAAGTTACGAACCAAATAGATTTTCGGAGTCCGTGGATCCTTTGTTTTTCCTGCCTCCGGTATCCATTTTTGATGTTCAAATGCGTTCTGATTTTTAACCAATATATTTCTTAATGTGCTCAAACAAACTCTGCCATATAGCTTAAACTTTTTTTATCCTTTTTATTGTGGAGTTATTTTTCACCTGTCTGTTTGGGTTTCCCCTTTTTTCCGAGATTTACTTTTTTTATGACTTTACCCGCTTGTATAGGTATTACTGCCGGGTTGTTGAGATATCCCAGTTTTTGTCCGTGCACTGTGTCTAAACTACCCTGTTCCTACTAGAAACATAACATATCTTAGATCTTCATTTTTGAAGAAGCACCCTCCCGAAACTGAATGATTGTTCACATCGAAAAACTTACCTAAGATATCTCGGTGAATGATACTGTACCTGTGATCTGAATAAATGTAAAGCATGTGCACTCGCTTAAAATAAAAACGGTCGCAGTAGCCAATCAGTAAAAGCAAAGCTTTATAGCCAACGAGGGTAAGTGGTATTTCCTGTATCTAGCCGAAGCAAGTGAAAACTCACTGAGAGAGTTACACAAACTCTCTCATACCCTGTTCACATTACAAACATAAGATATCTTAAGATCACCGTGTTTGAAGTGGACCTTCCCGGAATTGGATGCCTGTTCACATTGAAAAACTTACCTAACATAGCTCAGCGAATGTCACTGTATCTCTGAACTGATCATATGTAATGTATGCGCATGCGCTGAAAATAAAAACGACCGCAACAGCCAATCAGTAAAAGCGAAGCTTTATAGCCAATGAGAGTGAGTGGTTGTTCCTGTATCTAGCCCGGGTGAGTTGAAACTCTCTGAGAGAGCTCCAGGCCTGAGATATCTTAACTATCCGTAGTGTAAACAGGGTAGGAGAGAGTTCGGCGGTCTGAGATATCTTAAGTACCCCAGTACGAACAAGATATAATAATGAAAGCACTTGCCTAAAGAATCTATTTATATATCATCGCCTGATCATCGTGCTCAGTAGCTTCAGATATAAAAAGATGTACTAAAAAGCATCTATCAGGGCCGAACCTTGCGCTGTGAAAAATTTGACCCTTTTGCTGCATCGTCACTCCCCCGTTTTTATAGAAAACGATTACTTCAGCCTATTATGGAGCATTCTCATGGGTCAAAAGAGAGATAATTCATAAGAGAAGATAATCATCCATAAAGTCATTTTTGTGGATGTAAATTTTAAAATTAGATGAAATACATCAGCAAGTGCACTTATTCAGAAAAAATGTGATTGATTGGAGTTTTCCATTTTTTTTAAAAAGCAAAGAATCTCTCTGGAAATTTCAATAAAATAGGAGGCGGGAGGGGGGGGGGTAAACTGAATTTCAGGCCACGACAAGCATAGCTCCCCCATGGTATATTTTTGTAACTGTAAAGTCCCGAAAATTGGCTTAAAAGGTTCAATTTCTAAATGATTTTTGTTCTTATGATATATGGCGAAATTCTTTAATTTCTTGGTATATGAATAAATTTTAACTTTTATGGATTTAAATGTAATTTTTTTTTTTTTTATATTTACGAATGAAAATGTCTTTCCAAAAATATCATAAGTATAGACATTTTGGACATGGGAACAGTCTTCAATATAAAAATTGCTTAATCCCGTCCCCCCCCCTCCCTCCAAAAAGGGAGCCATGATCCCTCTCAAAATGGAGGATGGGATCCACTCTTGAATGTCGTGTCACATTAAGACCTACATTGCTCTACATGTGCATACTGTCGGGACGGAGCTTGTGCCATTTATTTAAATGCAAGTGCATATAAACCTTCTAAAAGCCCTAGGGCAGTTGAAACAACGCTTTTGCTTATGCCTTATCTACAGGATGATCATAAAAGTACAAGTTCACACAAAATTCCACTCATACAGGTGTTGGACAAAATAACATGAACACCTTTTTCGAAATATGTCATACTTCGACCATCCAATGGAGGATATTCCAAATCTGTGTTTGAGGCTGAAAAAAAGTCACGTGGTACCAATAATTTACCCAAAGAACTTCTAACTGGTAAAAAGGGAAGCTGCTACTGCTTTCCCCATGATCTGCTCCATTGGTTGGTGGGGATTTACATTGCGTCTAACGGAATTCCCTTCTTTACCCTAGAATTTTTGCCTTGATCACGTAATCCTGAAGTAGATGAAATATCCTCCATACCGCTTTCCCAAGTGTTGTTGCAGTCTACTACTTAGTGGTAGTGGAAGAATAAGGTATAGTCGAGCATTTGTCGATGTAAAAGTTGTATGAGGAAATGCTATTTGCTAGCAAAGCGCCATTATGTCCGACGTTCAGAGACCGTGATTATTTAAACTTGTGTAGCTGGAGCGCCCGTGTCTAAAACAGCCAACCTCGTTTATTTTTCAAGGATCGCTGATTTATGACAGCTTACACAAAACTGGGAAAGGTGTCCTCAGCGAAGCAGAACAGTGGCCGAAAGTCGAAGTTGACCGACAAGAAGTGACATGAGTTGAAGAGGATAGTTTCCTGTAAACGTAAGACTACACTACCGCAGATAACTTCCGAGATGCATATTCAGAATCCCGTATCCATCTCTGAGATAACCAGTGGTAGTATGTAGTCTTACGTTTTCGAGCGACTATCCACTTCAACTCATGTCCATCCCGGTTTGTCATCTTCGACTTTCGGCCACTGTTCTGCTTCGCAGAGGACATGTTTCCCAGTTTTGTGTAAACTGTTATAAATCTTGACATAGTGGTCCTTGAAAAACCCATAGGGTTGTGGCTGCTCTACCACCTGTCATCATTTTGGTGAGGAAAGCGGGCTGTCATCCCACCCAAGGTGAAACAAGATTTTTTTTTTTTTTTCACACTAGACACGGACGCTTCAACGAGACGAGCTCCAATAATCATGAATCTCTGACGCGGGACACGTCTATTGTCATGGCTCTTTGCTGGCAGTAGCATTTTCTCATACAACTTTCATACTTGTAAATGCTCGACTGACACCCTTTCCACCACCACTAGGTAGCAAACTGCAACGATGCGTAACATAACGGTATTGGGACTATAACACATTTCGAAAAGGATGTTCATGTTATTTTATCCAATCTCTGTATGTCAGCCAGAGTGGCTCGGAACGGCTCTGATGCTTTTGAAGGCCAAGGTCGATGACTGATCTGGATGTAATATTTTTTAAATTTTCAGTTCGAATTAAATGAAATTTGTTCAATGTTGCTTTCGCTACTACTAGAAATGCTTAATGTCTGTTTTTGTATGTAGGTCAGGGCCGGCTGGACGGGGCGTTCTGCGATTACACCGTGGAGGACAAGCTGTCCTTTTTAAAGGACATCCACTCCAAAGGCATCAAAAACATCGAGATGGAGAGCCTCGCCTTCGCCGCCATGTGCCACCACGCACGCATCAAAGGTGGGAGGATGCTTTCCGACATCTCCTTTTCCTAGTTTTTCCTCATTTTTTTAGGGGAATTCGAAGCCGACAACGGGAAATATTTAAGGCCCCACAATAGTCACAGAAAAAAGACCCGGAGATAATATAAAGTTTTATGGTGGCGTTCTTTTTAAATATCTCGCTCAAGTTTTAATATTTTTACATGACTTTTTTTGCATAGGATAGCTGAGGACGATCCACAACCGGCCTAGTTTTCACCTTTTTCGATTATGGTTACATATTTTTTATATTATGATAGTTTCAATTTCAGAACCTGTTCTAACTGGTTTCGAATTTTTAAAGTAATAAAAAAAAAAAATCTGAAACCCAAATCGAAAAAGTAAAAACTAGGCCGGTTGTGGATCGTCCTCAGTTGTCCTATGCAAAAAAAAAAAAAAAAAAAAAAAAAAGAAGTTAAAATTTGAGCGAAACGCTCCCATAAGACTTAAGAGCCCACAATAGTCACAGAAAAAGTACACAAAAAGACCCGGATGACCATGTAAAGTCTATGGGAGCGTTCTTTTCGAATATCTCGCTCAAATTTTAATATTTTTGCATGATTTTTTTGCACAAGATAGCTGAGGGCAATCCACAACCGGGCTAGTTTTTACTTTTTCAATTTTTGTTTCAGATTTTCTTTAAAAAATTACTTTAACTTTCGAAACCGGTTTAAACCGGTTCTGAAACTGAAACTATCGTAATATAAAAAATATATAACCAAAATCGAAAAAGTAAAAACTAGCCCGGTTGTGGATTGCCCTCAGCTATCTTGTGCAAAAAAATCATGCAAAAATATTAAAATTTGAGCGAGATATTCGAAAAGAACGCTCCCATAGACTTTACATGGTCATCCGGGTCTTTTTGTGTTCTTTTTCTGTGACTATTGTGGGCTCTTAACATTGTCACCCGGGTCTTTTTCTGTGACTAGTTTTGTGCTTTAATTTGATTACATTCTTTAAGTCCAAGAGCCGACAGCGCAAAAACCTAAGGTATCGAGCACAAGGGAAAAAAAAAAAAAAAAAAAAAAAAAACCTTTATTTTATATGGAAGAGTATCAATAGAAAAATCGAATGATCCGTGTCTGCCAGAAGGGAAGGGGTGCATAAGCTAGAAAAGAATACCACTAGTGGTTGACTCGTAGGTTTAGCATTTTATTTGTATTACAGTCATTTCATACCTTTTGATTGAAAAAGAATATAAGACATCAAAGATATGAAATGATTGTACGGCAAACACAATGCTTCCTTAAAATAAAGGTTCTTTTTTTTGTGCTCGATACCTTAGGTTTTTGCGCTGTCAGCTCCTGGACTATTGGATCATAAGAGCAATTTATTACTTTTATTATGAATTTAAGATAATTTAATGTTTTATGGTATGACAATGTATTATGTCAACAAAAGGGGTTTTTTTCCTTTATTTGTTTCATAAATACCACTTAGTGATATTTTTAGGATGGGCCTTTACATAACATAAAATGACAGATTTATTAAAAAAAATAAAGATGGAAAAATCAGCATTTTTTGTTTTCAGTTCAATGCGGGTATTTTATTTATTTTTTTTTTTTTTGGGGGGGGGGAGTAAAAAGCCCCATTCCCCTTGACGCTTTGGGTGCACTCGTGTCGTATCTATTAATTTCCCATACGTTTAATTTGAAGCAAAATCCATCTCTTCTTCCTTCTTCCTTCCCCCTACCCCCCCCCCCCCCAATACACAGAGACCTTACCACAGGATTGTCCAATTTAACTTAATCTCAGTTCAAATAAGCAAGGAATTTCTTGATCTTAAAGGAGAGGAATAAGCTACACTCATTGTGGTTCCTTGAAAGTTTAAATTTGTCTGCAACTGATTTCTCTACTCTTCACCTGTACCAGTCCAAGAGCCGACCCCACAAAACCCTAAGTCATCGAGCACAAGAAAAAAATCCTTTCTTTTAGGGAAGAGAAAGTAATGGAGGGAATCTAATGATCCATGTCAGCCGGAAGGGAAGGGGTGCATAAAACCCAAAAATGAATACAACTAGTGGTTGACTCGTAGACTTAGCATTGTTTTCCTGCACCTTATTTTCCTACTTTTGAGGCAAACACAATGCTAAGTCTACGAATAAATCACTAGTGGTATTCAGTTTTGACCTTATGCACCCCTCCACTTCCGGCAGACATGGATCATTACATTCCCCCTATGACTGCTCTTCCATTAATAAAAAAGAATTTCTCTTATGCTCGATGACTTAGGGTTTTGTGCGGTCGGCTCTTGGACTATGTAAAATAAGGAATAAATATATACAGGGTTATTACAAAAGAATTGTCGGGTTTTCATACGTTACCATGTGCGAACTAGGAAACGTATATGTTTCCATGATAATTCAAACAAGAGGGCGTTAACTAGTTTCACGCTGCCTATGTACCATTCGCATGTCGTTGCCATGGTTTCTGCGCGAACGTCCTATTCAAAATGGTGACTAGACAGCAGAAAGCGTTTTATGTGCTAGAAATTTTCAACCGATCAGTTTTGTAAAGGCAAAAGTTCCAGTCGATTTCTTTGAACCATCGAAACAAGCGCAGAATGATTTGTTGGGTTGATGGTTTGCATTTGTATGCATTCAGGAGTTCTCTCTTAACGGTTATAAGCGATTCGCACTTTGAAAATTCTAGTACACAAAACGCTTGCTGCTGTTTAGTCGCCATTTTGAATAGGACGTTCGCGCAGCAACCATGGCAACCACACGTGCATAACACATACGCAGCACGAAACTGTAGCTAATGCCCTCTGGTTTGAGTTGTCATACAAACATATACTCTTTCTAGTTCACACGAAGTAACGTTTCAAAACCCGATGATTCATTTGCAATAACCCTGTCTGACATGAGTGTTTTCGTTTCCAGGTGCCGTGGTGTGTGTCGCCTTGCTGGATCGCCTCCAAGGGGACCAGATCGACGCCTCCAAGGAGGTGCTCGAGGAGTACCAGGAGAGACCTCAAAACGTCGTCATCCAGTTCATCAAAAACAGGCTGGCCAAGCAGACAAAGTAGACAGAGGGACAGTATGGATCTCTCACCAGTTTCGTCGAATGGGGATGTATTTGTCAACACGCTTCCTCAGTCTGGATCGAAGAAAAATGTTTGTTTTGTTCAGAACACTCAAAGGCAGCCACGTCCTTTCAGATTTTTCTTGAAAAGGGCAAAAGTCTTTCGTGGAACATTGTCAGTCAAGATCTGTTCATGTTATACTGTTTTAATTTCCATACAATTTTCAAAGAACTAGTTCATCTTTAATATGTATTTAAACTATAATTTATTGACATGATATTATTAATAAGTTGGTACAACCTAACGAAAACATTTGACAAATAATAAGTTAATGTTAACAAATAAATTTGAAACTCAGAGGATTGGGGATTCTCCTAGCCCAGTTCCTCTAACGGATGCTTATGAACTTGTCTAGTCGTATTGCAATGTATTGCAAGAAAGTTATTGATTTGATTGTCTTTTAGATTAATTTTTGCACAATACGCTTTTAAATTCCTTCAAAACAATCCGATCGATATTTGTTCCTCAGAGTGAATCCAGCCTTCCATTCAGGGGATTATAACATCTATTCCTTTGCATAAAGGATGACCAAGAATAAAGAATTCAAATATTGATAATGACATTTCAATTTTCTCGAATTCGGATATATTGCTAACGCAATTTCCGCATGGGTTTTTACTTTAATAGTTTCCTCAAAGAAATCGAGGAATTCACTGAGGCTCTTGGTGACAGAAGCAGTCTTATTTTCTTTGCGTGTTCTATATTACCTCACTTGATGTAGTTATTAAGGCTCCACACTAGCCACGGAAAAAGACCCGAATGATAATATTCAGTCTATGGGGACGTTCTTTTATAATATCTCGCTAAAATTTTAATATTTTTACATGAATTGTTTTGCATAGGGTAGCTGAGGACGATCTACAATCGGGCTAGTTTTTACTTTTTCGATTTTAGTTTCAGAATTTTTTTTTTTTTTTAAATTACTTCAACCTTCGAAACCGGTTAGAACCAGTTCTGAAATTAAAACTATCATAATATAAAAATATATGTAACCAAAATTGAAAAAGTAAAAACTAGCCAGGTTGTGGATCGTCCTCAGCTATCCTATGCAAAAAAAAAAAAATGTCAAAATATTAAAATTTGGGCGAGCTATTTAAAAAGAACGCCCCCATAGACTTAACATTATCATCCGGGTCTTTTTCTGTGGCTAGTGTTGCGTCTTAAGGACGTGCATGCACTGTTGTCACCCTAACTATTTCGAGATATAATCAAATAATGATATTTGCATGACTGTCTCATGCGTAAGTTATGTTCGATGCATAAACGCTAAAAAATCATAAAATTTCTATTTTATTTATTTCAATTAGCATAGGTTATCCAGGTGGATCCAATTCTGCTTCGTTTTAGAACACTGATATCGTTGCATGGAATAATTTTCTCCCCCCAATATGCGATTTCCATAAAATGCAATTTATTGCTTCAAGAGTTTAATGGTAGAAGATATTCCATTACTGAAATTAAATTGAGAGAAAACGAAGCGAATCCCTTTTTCGATGTAAATTTTATTGATTTAATTTCGTGTGACCAGGAAAGAAACGGGTACTTTTTGCTAGCCGAATTCAAATATATTTTTGACATATTTTGCAACGAACCGTCACGCTGTTCTTTGTTAAGGATTCAAATTTTAAACTAAGAAAAGAGAACTGGAGTCACTGTTTAAGAAAATATTTTTTGTAGACTTTCGGCTTAACGGGAAAGTACCGAAAAGCTTTTATGCTTCTCGTATAAATCTTAAGCAAGCAATAAACATATCCTTTAAATGAATTTGCCTCGTAGGAAGGCGCGAAAGTCGTGATAGTTTCATTATTTTATCCTCCCCCCCCCCCAAAAAAAAAAAAAAAATTATCATCCCCCTGATGAAATTTCTACCTTTTATACTATCTTATATGCATATAATAAACGTATCCTTTAAATGAATTTGCCTAATAGGAAGGCGCAAAAGTCATGATAGTTTCATTATTTTATCCTACCCCCCCCCCCCCCCCAAAAAAAGTCTTATAAGCCTCCTGATGAAATTTCTACCTTTAAACTATCTTATATGCATACAATAAACATATACTTTAAATGAATTTGCCTCACAGGAAGGCGCGAAAGTCATGATAATTTCATTATTTTATCAACCCCCCCCCCCCCAAAAAAAAAAAAAAAAACATATTATCCCTCTGATGAATTTTCTACCATTATACTATCTTATATAGATATAGTACAGTCAAGGCTCTATAATCCGCAATTTTCTATAATTCGCGTTACTTTACGAATGTAAACAGTTAAAAAATTTACAAATTTGGGATCCAAAAATGATTTTTTAAAACAAAAGATAAAAAAAAAATGGGAAAAAAATCATAATAAAATATTTACTTTTTAAAATATAACCCTTTTATTTTATTAAGAGTAAATAACAAACTGTACTACTTAACATATGTAATAAGTATATAGAATTATTTTTATTTAAAAAAACTGATATATATACATTTATAAAATAACTTTAAAATGGCATTTTTTGAGATAGCATATTAAACTAATTATTAGATATCATATTTATCTTTTCATATTATATTGACTATAAAGATAAAATTCTGTCTAGGAATAATAAAATTAGGTATAATCCATAATAATCTATAATCCACAATATTCCATAATCCGCACAACCTTTGGCCCCAACTTGTGCGGATTATGGAATTTTGACTGTATAAATGTAGATATCCTTTCTGATCCAACTTAAAATTCTGCAAGGCTAAAAATTTTCATCTTCAACACGGCAGCACAAAGGAGTCCGGACGGGCTCGCTGCGCTTTGGCCACCGGCGTACTCATCGGATGAAGCCCCTGTGACATTTTTTAGGCTTCAACTTTTTTAATTTTTGTCTGGCGTCCAGTTCAATTTTTTTTCGTTTTGCATATTTAAGAGGCCACTCGACTCGCTGAAAAAAGAGCCAGATGATAATGTTAAGTCTATGGGGGAGTTATTTTCAAACATCTCGCTCAAATTTGAATATTTTTCACATGATTTTTTTTTTTTTTTGGATAGAATAGCTGAGGACAATCTACCACCGGGTTAATTTTCACTTTTTCGATTTTGGTTATTTTTTTTTTAATATTATATTTTCCATTTCAGAAGTGGTTGTGAAAGTTAATCTAATTTTTTTCAAAAAAAAAAAAAAAAAAAAAAAAAAAAATCCGAAACCAAACTAAAAAAAGTAAAAACTAACCCGGTTGTAGATCGTCTTCAGCTATCCTATCTCCCAAAAAATCATGTGGAAATATTAAAATTTCTGCATGATACTTGAAAAGAACGCCCCCATAGGTTTAAAATTATCATCCGGGTGTTTTTCAGCGAGTCCAGTGGCCTTTTAAGATATTTTACTACTTTTGACAGCCATTTGACTTTTTCTAAAATAAAAAATACACAGGTTCTAACACAGGTTGTTTCTAATCGGTGAAAAATCAAAAAGATAATTTTATACGTTAAATTATTTTGATGCTTCTGAATTTTTTTTTCCATTTTGCTTTAAAGTCATTAAAAAAGAAATCAGCTGGAATCTAAACCTAAAATAAGAACTTTTATACAGATAAACCCATTTGAGTGATGATTTTCATATTTTCTGTGTGCTAATTTATAAAAATACCCTTAAAATTTCAGGAAATTTAACCGATCTCTCCTGACAGTCGCAACATGTTACATACATGGTAGTCAATGGTAGTGATATAAGTAAATCTAACCCTAATTTTTGAAGATGGAACATTTTACGCTACAGATTGTTTGTGAAAATCATGTTCTTCAAAAAATGTTTTTCAGATATAATTTTGAAATCTATTAGAAATAATCGCCTTCAAAGCTTAAAACCTTTCAGATTTATTAATGTAAATTTTAGATCTTTTATTTTTTGGAACTATTTAAGTGCATACTTTCAGTTACTTTGGTAGACAATCCTGATTGCTTAGGCACATTCTTAAATACTTCTGCTAAAAGAACTGAAACTAAAACAGTCATACATTTCGAAAAATTTATACGAAGGAAGCAAAAATTCTTTTAAATTTCTGATTTTAAAACAAATTGTGATATTTTTTGAAAACAGGCTGTTGGAAAGTAGCGTGATACATTGATTTTTTTTTTAATACATGTATTCAGTTTTTTGAGCTATCTATTTATTTGTGTTATTGCCACAATTTTTAAAGCCTGTTTTTATGAGCACTGTGCCTGGAATATGTTTGTACCTACTTTTTTGTTACATTCCATGTTGTGATATATAAATTACTTTTTTCTTTTTCATTGATTTCAGCTTTTTTTAGCTGAAATCAGTGCGATTACCTTTAAAATTATTAATATTTACTTAATTTTATTTTCAATTTTTTTTTTGCTATTGAATTAATCGAGTTGATAAATTTATATGAACTCTTTTAAACTGAGTCATTAAAATCAATCTGAGAAATTGCATTAATATAGATTTTGTATGTATAATAAATTTTTACGGGCTGTAATCTATGGATTGAATTTGATTGAGAAGCTTTTGCAATGGACTTATTTTGCAATATTGTTACATAAAAAAATATATATTTGAATAAAGATATTGTGTGTTGCTACGAGGACTCTGTTTTAATTCAATACAAAACATATGTGATAAGTGCAATGTAGAGAAGACAGACTTCTTTAGAACCAAACAATATATATTTGTAGGATATATCATCGTGATATTCGGAGAAATTCCAAGAATGGTTGTATTACATATTTAAATTTTAAAAATCATAATTAGTTTTTTTTTTTAAATATTAATCTAAAAAATTGCCGTTTTCTGCCTCTGCATCATGAAAATTTTCGCTCAAGTTCCTCGAAGGTTCTATAAACGAGCGTAAGTTCAGTTTTATAACGAAATATTTAAAACTACACTACTTGCTTAGTGGTGAGATTCGGTGTAATAAAACTACATTTCTTGCATTTGTTTTGTGTACTTCGGGTATCTTACTGCTTTTGACAGTTTTTTACTAAAATAAACAAAAAAGTCCTTCCGGCAATGCCGGGAGGAAGAGATAGCTTTCATATACTTATATATTTATTTATTTATTTTAAAGTAAGTTACATTGTTCAAAAATATTAATCTCAAATTAGTAGAAATAATCTTATAAAATTAGTGATTTTATAAGATTGAATACTATTTTTGTCAAGACTGAATATTAATAGGAATTTTTAGAAATTAGTCATCTTTTATTCAATCTGGTTTTATTTTAAATGATTTGGAGAGTCACTAAATTCCACGATATCATAAAGTGTATGCCATTTTAAAGCAACATTGTGGATCGTTCAGATCAGACCGTTTCAAAATGTCAGCCATAAGAAAAGTTCAAAGTGCTATAACTCAATCATTTTGTAAGATATAGACAAAATAAGAAGTGTTCTGGAATCGTTGTTTTAAGTTCTAACACGTAAAAAAAAATATTTTTCAAATTTTGATTTTTTCGCATTTCATTATAAATTTTATTTTTTTAAAAATTTAAAATGGCCACCATTTTGAAACAAAATGGCGGATGATGCTGGCCAACGAACTCGGTCGACACATTTGTATTTACTATGTACATACCAAGTTTAATTGAAATCGGTTGATAAATATGCGTGTTATCACGTGGCAAAATCATATCGTTTCAAAATGTCAGCCATAAGAAAAATTCAAAGTGCTATAACTCAATCATTTTTTAAGATATAGACAAAATAAAAAGTGTTCTGGAATCTTTGTTTTAAGTTCTAACACGTAAAAGAAAAATATCTTTCAACTTTTAATTTTTTCGCATTTAATTTTTAATTTTAAATTTTTTAAAAAATTTAAAATGGCCGCCATTTTGAAACAAAATGGCGGATTATGCTGACCAACGAACTCGTTCGAGACATTTGTATGTACTATGTACATACCAAGTTTCAGTGAAATCGGTTCATAAATACGCGTGTTATCACGTGACAAAAATCAGATCGTTTCAAAATGTCAGCCATAAGAAAAATTCAAAGTGCTATAACTCAATCATTTTTTAAGATATAGACAAAATAAAAAGTGTTCTGGAATCTTTGTTTTAAGTTCTAACACGTAAAAGAAAAATATTTTTCAACTTTTAATTTTTTCGCATTTAATTTTAAATTTTAAATTTTTTTAAAAAATTAAAATGGCCGCCATTTTGAAACAAAATGGCGGATGATGCTGACCAACGAACTCGGTCGAGATATTTGTATGTACTATGTACATACCAAGTTTCATTCAAATCGGTTCATAAATACGTTAGTTATCGCATGACAAAAATCAGATATATATATATATATATATGGTTATATATATATTTATATATATATATGTCAACATTTGAACGGAGGGTGGTTTTGGGGTCTGGGGGTCATGATCGGTGAAAATATACCAAAATTTTCCGGAAGTGCTTTCCTCCGGACGGCTGCAATAGGTAGCTTTTTACTTTTTGTAATGAAAGCTACCTAAAAGGGATGTTGTAACAAAAATATAACCCAGGTTGTTTCTAGTAAATAAACACACACACACAAAATTATGCTTCTCATTTTTTTTTTTTTTTTTTTTTTTTTTTTTTTTTTTTTTTTGCCATTTTAGTAGCTGTAATGAAAAATGATACAATAGCTGAAACTTACCAAAAATGGACTCTAGCAAAATTAATGATAGTTTACTTATTTGCTTCCCATAAATATACAATTTTAGTTATTAAAGTTTAGTTTAGTTATATTATTTTTTATAATTTCTTTATGTTGATTTATAAAAATAACTTACATTTCAAGAAATTTAGACCAATCCTTCATGACACTCTTAACACAGCATACATGATTGTCGATGAGTGTTATATGTAAGGAAATCTAAGCCTAATTTTTAGAGGTAAAACGTTTTAAGTAAGAAATTACTTTTGAAAGTCGTGTTCTTCAGAAAACGCTTTTCAGAAATAATTTAATTTTGAAATCTATTGGAAATAATCCTCTCTCGCCACTTCTCAAAGCTTAAAACTTTTCAGATTTCTTAATCTCAATGTTAGTGTACATTTCCAGTTGCTTTGGTAAACACTTCTGATTACTTAGGCATACTTCTTGTTACTCAAAATACACACCTCTAGTAAAAAAAAAAAAAAAGCTGAAACAAAACATTTCTAAATATTTATGCGAAGGAAGCAATAATTATTTTCAGTTTCTGATTATAAAACAAATAGTGATATTTCCCAAAAATTGGCTATCGGAGCGTAGTAAGATATATTGATTTTATTTATTTGTATTTATAACATATCTATTTGTGTTATTCCACAATTTTTAAAAGCTGTTTTTAACGAACACTTCGCCTGGAATATCTTTGTGCTTACATTCCCTGTTGTGATACGTAAATTATTTTTTCTTTTTTGAAAAATGACGGCGTTTTTTTGTTTCTTCAAAAGAAACAAAAAAAAAAATTGAGGGGCGGGGGTCTAGAGGTCTGCACGGGCCGGAATTTCCAGGCCCGGCCCGTAGGAAAGTTATTTTGGCCCGGCCCGGCCCGTTGTAAAACTCGAAAGTTCGTCCCGAGCCCGGCCCGGTCCGTTTATATTTTTATATTTTAGGCCCGGCCTGGAGCGTACAAAAATCAGCGAAAACAGGCCCGGCCCGTTTTGGCCCGTTACAATTTCTACGATTTCTAAAAAATTCAGATTTTTATCATATAACTAAGATTCCTTTAAAGAATACTGCATACATATCTATGGAATGGTTTTACAGTATATTTTACAGCAAATACACATTAACAACATTAATGATTACTTACATTCTTAGGCTTTCAACATTCGAATAAAGATTCATTAAAAAATAAATATGCTTAGAATAAAAGAAAAAAGAAAGAAAGCTAAAAACATCGTTAATTTTGAAGCTGTTTAATAAAAGAAGATTTATAAATGTATTTCTATATCATTTTATTATAGATTTCAAATCCAAATTCATTCTTAAATTCAAAGAAGCTCCTTTCTGATACATTTCTATTTTTTTTTTTTTTTTTTTTTTTTTTTTTCAGAAACGCATAAGATTAGCAGATATCTTTATTCAGAAACTATATAATCGAATAGCGTTATCCATTTTTTGATACAAGCAATTTAAGAATACTGCAAACAAATAAAATACTGTTATAATTAGCGTTTTGAATAGAATTTCCGGAAGCAATAGCAAAGGAAGGGAGAAAAACCTGCAATCATTTAAGAAACTATTATATCTCAACAAGGTTATACAAGTATTTTATTTACCAAAAATGAAAAACGCTATTCGATTCCAAATCCCTTCAATAGTTAGGTTTATCACTTTTATACTTTTACAATTTAAAATTAATCAGAAAATGTGTCAAACTTTCTCATTATTGAAAAATTAATTTAAAAATCATCAAGAAGTATATATCCGAAGACTAAACTAACATAAATTCTTTATCGCTGTTAATAATTTTATAAATCATGTTTCTGCCAATAATTAAGTGTAGTACCGGTCCGGCCAGTCTATATGTAGAAAAATAATGCAAGCGTGATCTCGGACCGGCATGAGTCAGCTAAAAAAAATATTAAAACGGGTTACACATAATGTAATTCTCCGATGCCGATACACTGTGAATTTTTATATTGATGCTGTCAAATTAGTATGGCCACATTTATACTTATTCTCGTTAAAACCATTTTCGTTGAAAATAGCTCATATTTTATCGTTTCTGCTTAAATCTTCAGAACGGGCCGGCAGGCCCGAAAATTTTTTTTATCGGCCCGGCCCGTTGAAAAAACTATTCTAAATCTGCCGGCCCGTTAGAAAATTCGAAACGATTCCGCCGGGCCGGGTACGGGCCACGGGCCAAGCCCGGGCCCGTGCAGACCTCTAGGGTGGGGGGCTTGCACCCTCCCCCAATATACACCTTAGAATTTCGCTCATTTAATTCTCTACCATTTTTAACTTAAAAGTTTAAGCTACATGGCACCCCCAGAGCTGTGGACCCCCTCCCCTGTCGACCACTCACCTGATTTTGCTTATTTCTTCACTTTATTTCAATCTTTAAAAGGCTATAACTTTGCTTCTATAAGAGTGACAGTGATGAGAAAAATTCTAGTATAGCTAACCATTTCTCGCCGTTCTTTTCGCTATTCCAGTTTCCCGGTTTTCCCTATAGGACCTTTTTTTTGGGGGGGGGGGGGAGGCTGAGGGTGTTTTTCTCATTTCTTGATAGAATATGTCTATTGAAAGCTTATGCTTCATACATTACAAATCTAGCATAAGAAATTTTCTCCCATCATTTCAGGTCACGTTACGAACCCATAATGTGTTAAAATTTTAATTTTTCAAACTTCTTCGTAAACAACAACAATAAAAAAAAGCATTGATATATATCAGCGAAACTGGGGTTCGAACCCGCAATCGTTTGATTGCACACGTAATCCCTAAGCTTATTGGCCACCGAGCACTCAGCCGCGCTATTATTTCTTTAGATTGTCATCTTTAAATTCGTAATATCTTTTGAATGGAATGTCCGATTTGAATAATTCAAAAAGTAATCTACAGATATTGTAACAGGCATTAATACAAAATGATTTATTTGGATAAGGATTAAGGTATCGATAGTATGGTCTAATTTTGGTTGGTGTATTTATCGCGTTTTAAAAGGTAAGAAAGTAGTTATCGTGAGTTAACTACAATAACTGGACATATGGTATCGCGCGGTTTTTTTTATAGATATTAATATATTCTTTAATATTATAGAGCCTTTTCTTATTCATTTAAAAGTATTTCCTGGCGATTCAAAATTATATATCCTAACGATTCAAAAAATACACACGTATCTGTTCAAGGTTTCACTTCTGTCGGCACTCTCAGAGTGCCACTATTTTTTTTTTTTTTCATGTTTGCCCGTCCTACCGCCCCCCCCCCCCTCCCTTCCTCACCAATCTTAACTTACAGGTTCGTTCAAATTATGACTGCGATTTTAAAAAAATCTAATCCTCGTTCTATTTTGTTATCAATCCATATTTTGAAACCTCAACAAAAGATACATGTGGGCCGGGGTCGCCCTTCTGTCCGTTTCTGATTTACCTTGCCCCCTGGATGGGGGGCATATTTTTTGTTTCTTCCACACCACCTCATGTAACATATCGTTATAAAGCTTTTATCTCCTCGTTTTTTTCTGTTACTACCCCACTCTCCACCTAGTTACATGCTCTTGGCACTTTTTATAGTTTCAAAGAGTGCATGTTTTCCCGCGGGCCACCCCATGAATTCAACACTAAGTTAAACACTGTATTTTTGTTTAGAAGCTCAGTTATTTGGGTTATTAGTTAATTATGTTTTTTTTTTTTCAAGTTCGTCCTTCCTAATCCCTCGCCCCCCCCCCTTCCTTGCCAATCTTTACTAAATGGGCCGTTCAAAGTATGCATGCAATTTTTTAAATGTCCAATTCTCGTTCTATTTTATTGTAAATCCTCATTTTGAAACTTCGACAAAAGATACATTTGGGCTATGGTCGCCCTTCCGTCAAGAGTGGGGTTTACCTGCCCCCTTGGGAATGGGACATATTTTTTGTTCTTCCAAACTATCTCGTGTAACATTTGGTTGGCATTAGAAAAAAAAAGTTTTTTTTTGTCTATACTCCTTGTTCCCCATCCTAGTTACACGCTCTTGGCACTCTTTATACTCGGTTTAATGCCAAGTTACTCAGTGTTGTTATTAGTTGAGTTATGTCTCTCAAATTTGTCAAAGTTTTTGTGTAATTGAAAACCATAAATGACAATCATTTTAAAATTTAAAATTCTTATTATCCGACTCTAAAATCTGCAATAGCTTAATTATATGCCTCCCTAAATGGGGATTGGGGGGTGGGGGATGGGAGGCGGTAATTACGGTCCTGCTGATTGTCTAAGTTTTGGAATTAGTAATTTGGATCTTCTCTGTGTGAACCTGAATATCGAAATATCGATTCTAGTATCGATTTTAGAACTGAGAAATCGATTCTTATTATGATCGATGTTGTTTTATACGATATCGATTTTAATCGATTCTCAAAATTTCCAGAACCGCCCATCACTAGTTTTACTCTTTTGATAATTTTGTTTTACGTATTCACTGTACCCTATTTTAAGGTTTAGTACATTTAAAATACCATAGTATAGATGATATTTGTTTAATAACAAATATTAGCAGGTCTTACGAAATTTACCTAAAAATAGAATAGAAACAATGTAACTAGAGTAAAAGTGTTTAATAAAGAACTTATTGAAGAACTTGCAAAAGGTTTATCTGTTAATTAACTAATTTTAAATTGGACCTCTAAACTGGCCTAGTTTTTAATTTTTCAATTTTGGTTGCCTTTTTTTTAAATTTCAGAACCAGAAAAAAAAACATTGTGACTGTTGTTTAACCCTTAAAAATACTATTGATTTTTATAGAATAAAATCTGTTTTAGAATTTTCTTTTTACAGGTATCCAAAATAAGAGTGCGTGTATTATATGCCAGCGTAGCATAACCAGAAAAGTACACAATGTTTTGATTAAAATTTTAAACATTTAAAATAAATGATTACTTGGATTAAACATCTATTCTTAAGAGTAATAGTTTTACTCGAATAATAGCTTAACATTTGATATGAATAATGTACATTATTTCTTTTTAAAATAATTTGCGTGTTTCTTGTAAAATATCTCATTCCGCGTTATTACTACAGTACGATAGGTTGATGTTTTATAACTATCTTCAATAGAAAAAAGTATTGTAATCGAAATTTTTTTCGACTCCTGTTTTTCGACGGATTTACACGTTTTAGGGGTCAGAGGTTCCAAAAAATTTGTTTTTACAAAATGTATGTCTGTCTGCGTGTCCGTATGTCGCCATTCCACTATCAAAAAGTGTATGAAGATATGCATAGAATTGAACCAAATCTTTTTATGAATATTTTTGGCTGTGGCAAGCACGTTCTCCTTCCATTTTGAAATATTCCGCCGGAAAGGGGCGCTGCAATCGCGATTTTTGTGCCACTTTCAATATTATACCGACCAAAAATGTATGAATTTATGCATCGAATTGAACCAAATTTTTTGTGTAAGTGTATGGCTATGGCTAGTTGGTCCTCCCTGAATTTGAAAAAAATCCACGGGAGGGGGGCTGCAATAGCCATTTTTGTGCCATTTTCAATATTGCACCACCTAAAAGTGTATGAAATTAGGCCTAGAAATTAAGAACTGAACTAAAATTTTTGTGTATGATTATTTTTTGGTATGGCAAGTAGGTCCTCCGTGAATTTGAAAAAAAATCTGCCTATCATTCTATTGTCCATCGGCTGGTGCACAGACGGAAACTCGTTTTTACTCCGATTCATTGACTGAAGCATAAATTTAAGATGAAAATCGGTATAGCATTGAATTAAAATTATTAATTCATTAACATGAGTAACTATTTTTTTAAATATTAAAATGTACGTATGAGATAGAAGAAAGTTTTGAGATTGGCACATCTTACTAGTTTTTTAAGTATGTTATTTGCAATTTTATTGTGTGGCAAAAAATCCAAAACTTCCAATTTTCTTTCTTTACAACAGATGACTTTTTTTTTTTACTTCCAAAATCATCAATAAAGATTTCATAGGGCAAGAATTGTAACAAGATGTACACAATATCTAGAGGTACACAATCTAAGTATCTAGAGGTTTTCAATAATTTAACATGTAAATACTCCCGATTAATTTTGGTAAAATGTAAAGTGATTCTACTTCTTTAAAATTTAGTAAAATTGTTGCTGTGAGAATTTAGAATACCCATTATAGTCGAAAATCTAGCATGTGACTCTAATTTACTGAGTTTTGTTACACTGGTACACTTACCCTATAGATGCCTCAGTTGTGAAATAGAGCACAAACTGCCACTACTATTTCTAATAATTAATTATTATTTTTTTTTAAAGAGCAACTACTAATTTCGAATACCTAAATCTGAAAAAAAAAAAAAAAAAGGGATTAACTGAAAACTATTCACGCGTATTGTACTGGAAATCAGTCCGCAGATGTGTTAGAAAGATTAATGTTGTAAAAAAATTAAAAATTACGAAAACAAGGTTAAATGAATATATTTTTTTTAAGTCTATTTCATTACAACATAACGTGAGACTAAAAACTATCATTTGCGGCCGCGACTATTTAAAGAACTATAAATTAACGCGATCGACGAAACTATAAATAGGCATTTTGGCGACTTCTCACATGAACATGAGAAAGTCCCGTAACTCAAAAATGAATTGCGAAGGGAAAACGCAACGTTTCAATTTGTCGGCTACCGAACCCGGAATGAATCCGTGAGGTCTTCCTTTGAAGTTAACCGTACATATTTTCCTTTTCATTTGCGACAAAATGTCTGCACGCAAATTAAAATCTATGAGTGAATGTCATGATCAAAATTTTTTTTTTCCTATCTTGGGAAACTCTCCTTTTTGACCGCACACGCGATCGTGAATCGAAGCGTGCAACCTCGACCTTGTTCGCAGATCCCTTTTCACTTTCTGTTTTCCAAGGAGTAAGTCGAAGTCTCCAGCGAGCGTGCACATGAAGCGTTACAAGAGAACATTTTGGTAACAAGTCAATGAAGATGGATTGAAAAGGTGCTGTTGTCTATTATCTTAGGATGAGAGGGAGATCTCTCCGTCATGAGGTAAGTTCCAAACTTTCATTTTTTGTACCCTGTTCGCACTGAGATAGTTGAGTCACTTCTGGGCATGCGCATAAGTTCTGAAATTTGTAACTGCAACTTCTAATTTCTTTTTTATTTATGCAGCAATTATCCTACCACATTTCAATTAAAAAAATAATATCATCATGCTCCCAACTTCTTTTGCTGGAAGAAATAACAGGTTCAACATTTTCCATTTTCGGCCTTTGATTACAAAAAAACCCCACAAACACACGTGTTAAGATACTGGGGGTAAACAAATAACAACTTGAAATAGTTTATAATTATTTGTATGACTCCACTCCAGTAATTTAATAATCAGAATTAAATATGCTAAAATTCAGAAATAATAATAAAATATTCAGAAGGCAGATTTCCACTCAACTCATAGTTAAGAGAGTATCAAAGGTTTTAAGTGAGTTCCAGAAACTTGCTCAAGTGAGAATCTTGATTCCGGGTACGACCGCTTCAAAAAACCTCAAGTTTAAACCTCAAGCTCAGTGCGAACAGTGGCTACAATTCAGTCACGAAAAAAAAAGACATCTCAGGGCCAAAGATCGACTGTAGATCAGTTTACTGCAAATATTATTCTTCAAGTGCAATGATCGCCCTTTCACCTCTCATCGTTTGTGGTTATTAACAGGGATGACCACCCCGGGAATCTAGCTTTCGCTTTAGAGTATACGTGCAATCCCAGGGGTAAAACTCAATTCCACTGCATATGGTAAGATACATTAACATTGATTAGCTTTTACAATATTATTCAACAGTTAATAACATAGAGAGACAAACATTCAATTTGCTAGTTTTGGTTGGGAAACTGATAAGAAATGTCATCAGTACATACATTGACAGGAATTGTACTACATTCTATAGATGCATTTATAATTACAAGACATAATTTTTGAATTTTAGAGTTGGAAAATATTAAGAAGTTCATATGCTGATAATTGTAATAAAATTACTAAATAAATCAATGAAACCGAACAAAGGAAGCAATAAAAAATCAAAAGGACAAGGGGATTCAACAATGGAAAGGGGTGGAGATGGATTGGAAGAACATGATCCTGCAGAGCGATGCTTCAAATTCTTATAAAAAGCATTTAACAATGAGACACACCACGTAACTACAAAAAGGAAGTCGACAGTTGAAGACAATTAAATGATACTTATATTCAGTCCTTTAAAGTCCAAATAGGGGTAAACTTCAAAACTGTTGATTGTGTTTGTTGTGAAGAGACGGCTCTTATTTTTTTACTGCACTTCGAATACACTGAAGTATCAATTTATATGATGAAATCATTCCTTCAGTTCGATCTCTGCCTATTTCCACTGTTGTTTCTCCCTATTATTTTTCATCAACCACAAATGGTTGGAAAAGAAAAGGTAATAATTGTACTTGAAGAAGAGAGAGCATTCTAAATTGAACCTTGGACTATCTGGGGCAATGGGGTGTGTAATATCCTGGGGGTTTCCTTCTATGGATATATATCCATAGAAATGGACCGTAGATTATGCTCGAGTAAATAACATTCTAAACTTGTCACCTATTTTATGCATAAATGTCGTTCTAGGTACACAGGATATCACAAGGAACATTACCGCAAATTTAAGAGATGATGGAATACATTTTCCTTTTTGCATAGAAATACAGTTACTCGTATGAGTCCTCGCAGTGCAAAAGAAATGCCGTACTTCCTTCCTAAATTTTGACAAATTTAAGATTTTGGTGACTTTTGGACCATTTTAGCTACTTGTCACACTCTTCACGAAGTTTTAACGGTCTAAACTGAAGATCTCCGTGGATAGTACTGATGATATTCTAACTACATATCACTCACCAACAAGAAAAGTGACGCATCTCGGCATTTGCAGGAGAGACAAAAGAAAATTTGTATTAGTTTACTGTAACGTGAAATGATAATGCTTAGTTCTGCATACAAGAGTAAAAACCCTTAATAATGAAGACATAGAATGAGGTTTGGGTAATTTTAACTCCACCACACCATCCATGCCTTTCTTCTGTGGTCACAAATGGGCACACAGCATAATGAAGGAGTTTTCTGTATAACTACATATATGATTTTTTTTTTTTTTTTTGCATATCAAGGTGCACCTATTAGACCCCTTGTAGAGATGAGTTCGGGCTCGTTTTTCGGAGCCCGGGCCCGCCCGAGCCCGATGATTTTGAATCCGAGCCCGAAAGATTTTTTTTTGTCATCAGAGTCCGAGCCCGTCCGAGCCCGATACAAGAAAAAAAAAAAAGAAAAAGAAACTAATTCCAAGACATTTAAAAATTGTTTTAAATGTGATGTCTCGCTTTTAAAAATTTCTTGCATAAAAATTACTGTTAAATAAAAATTTAAATTCAATCTTACCAAAAGAGCAGTTTAGTATAAAATAAAAATATACTTCATATTTAAAAGGTTTCCCATATTTTTTGTCCTTTAATGAGAAAATTTGATAGATACATTAAAAAAGTGTAATGAATGAATATATGAAGTTTGCAGAAATTACTATTTGTATGCTGAAGAATCGGAAAAGGTTTTCTATTTCCTATAAAATATTACATCTTTAAATATAATCAATTCATTTCTCATAATAATTCACCGTAAATGACATGAACCTGAAAATCTATGCAAATTAAAATGTTCATACAGTTATCTTAATGACCCGATGCTTTTATAGGAAAAAAAAAAAGAAACACTGATCGATTGTTTTTTATCGGTATAACATGGAAAATATGTTTACTTACAAAGGGAAATCCTCAGCTTACGTAGAGTTCATGGTGGAAAAGAGAAACATTAATCACTATTCTATTTTCATAAATTGAACGATTATAACTCGCATTATTAAATAATTTGCAAATATCAAGCTTTTGGTCTACATGAAAAAACTAAGAAATCATTCTCTAAGTTTTATATAATTAACTAAATAAATAAATAAACGACTGAGTTAAGAAATATCCCCTGTTACAAATCCAACCAGAAGCTAATTTATTGTGTGTGCTTGGTTTGATTGGCGCCATATCAGTAATAGATTATCGCAGAAAATGCAGCAGACTTTAATCATCACAAATTTTCTTTTGAAACAGCAATCAACTATTAAAATATAAAAACACGATTTCTGTTCAAATTTCGTTTTGACGTAACATCATTGAAATGATGTGAAAAACAATAAGTACTCTCAAGGGAGGGGGGGAGTTCTTTCAAACTTTTCTACACTCGAATAAAAATTTTCCGGTTTCCGAAACAATGAGCCCGAGCCCGCCCGGGCCCGAAGACTAAAATGAAAATAGAACCCGAGCCCGCATCGGGCCCGGGCTCGGGCTCGGGCTGAGACCGTCTAATCTCTTGCACGTCTCATCCCTTGCGCGTGACGTCACATGCTTCATCTGGCGCCCAAACATAAGGCAAATGTGGTGTTTCACATTTGTAAACATAGTAATTTGCGCTTCATTTCTTAAGTATTTAGAAAAATAATGCAAGAATAAGAAAAATCGAAATTAAACAGAAAGACTACACGTGCTTTAAACTAGGGATGGGACGAATATTCGGCCACTATTCGGTATTCGGCCTATTCGGCCCTTTTGCCGAATATTCGGTTGGCCGAATATTGAAGGCTTGTTGACCGAATACTTCGGCCGAATACCTGTAGCCGAATATTTAGAGATATCTTGCCGAATATTGCTAAAATCTCGCCGAATAGTGAAAAATATCTCGCCGAATAGTGAAAAATATCTCGCCAAATAAATTTACGATTTGAAGAATTTCATTCCACACATTTTTTTTTCTCTAATCCAAACTTGCTACTTCATTTGTGAAGTCCTTCTCATTCTTACTAACAAAATATACAGTTATTCAGATACTAAAAAATATACAGCCTTTCTGTTTTTCCTATAAAAGTTAGTGATATTTTATAAATTGCTGCCCAAGTTGGGGATTTAATTGTACGGGAAATGTCTTCATTAGTGAATGATATATTACAATTCAAGATATAAAAACACTTATAGAAAAAATAAAAGAAAAACACTGCCTTATTCTAAAACACTCGAATATTTATTAATGTCTGTAAATTCCATGCACATATAAAGTCTTATGATATTCATAACTTGTTTTCTATAAAGTAAGAAATGAAAAAATTCATTCACTAGGTGTATTAATGAAGATTCATTTTCAAAATTAAATATCAAATATCACTATTCCAAATCAGGGTTGGCAAGTTTTTGACAGTGTGCGGTTTTATCCGGTTAAAACCATGGTTTAAATCGTCATGGCTAAAACCTCTTGTCAAAAACCTCGTCAGAAACCTCAAATATTACACTGATCTGGAAAATTTCACATTAAGCATCTGTCACAAATATACAATATGAGATGTAATATTAAAAATTCACTTTTACTGTATTGTATATTATCATTTCCGGAAAAAAAAAGAAGAAAAAAATTTGTCATAAATCTGAAAATTTGGCTTGCTTCCAAACTTGCTCAACTAGCAATGCTTTTGCTATCAAGCCCTGCTAGCTCAACACAAATTGAGAGAGTATTTTGTAACTTTGGCTTCATACACTCTAAACTCATAAACCATTTGGGTGTAAATAAATGTGCTAAATTGGTTAAGTGCTATAGAATGCTGTGGGATAAAATTGATCCAGATTATTAACTGTACAAAATCATTTTCTTCTGTTTGAACATTCTAAAAAACAATCTTTTATTGCAATTAAAGTAATTTAATTTTTTTTGTAATTATTAAATTACAGTATAATTAATTTTAAATAAAAAATTACTCAATGTTTCTCTCTTGTTTTTAAAATGTTTAAAGCGCATTACACGTTTTTGACGGTTTAAGCCAGTTTTTGACGGTTTAAACCAGTTTTTGACGGTTTAAACCAGTTTTTGACACTTGTCTTGTCAAAAACCAGTTTCTGACGTCAGAAACCCAACCCTGTTCCAAACGAAGCAGGTTGTTTCGACGCCGACGGTTCGACGCCAACGATTCGACGCCAACGTTTCGACGCGTGGTCAGTTCGACGCCGGGGCAGTTCGACGCCATATATTTTTTTCCGTATTTTTATTTATTTTTAGAATAAATATGCAATATGCCTGATATAATATATATATATTTTTGTTATGTATATGAAGCGTGATTCAAATAAATAAGCAATATGACTGATTTTTATTTATTGAATTATCGATTGTTTGCATGCATATTTGAAATAAATATATGTGTGAAAGTGTTCTAGATTTTTTTTTTTTTTGTCCCAGATTAGTGAGAAGCCCCCTCGCCAACGTCAAGGCCCTGGGACATGAGGGAGGTTGTTTTTTTTTATTTATTTATTTCACAAAACAGCATCAAAAAGGCAAAATACAGAAATGGTAAATAAACATATGGTTACAAAAAAGTTATATTGCAGACAAATTTAATTACAGAGTAACAAGATTACACATAAATAAGATTACATCACAAAACTGTTATTATACTAATCCATTGCAAAATTATGCGCCACACCTTTCAGGTATTCCATTATTTCTCGATTTTCAAAATCTTCAACTATTACTTTAATTCTCATATCAGCTCGCAGATACTTATTCCGCTTGTGCGGCGGTTCATCTCCACGTACAAATTGCTCATAACATTGGTCAATTGTTTTTTGAACACGTCTGAGACCATCTATGAATTTCCATAATGTGGGGTGTGAAACACCAAATTCGGACTGTAAACGTCTGTGTGCTGCTTCCGCGAAATTATTGGTGCGTCCTTCGTTATTTAAGGTTCTAGCATAACATGACCACATTTCTGGTTTAAAAATAGGACGACGGCGACGATTATTTCTCTGAATCCTTCCAACATAATAATCTTCAAAGTAATCTAAAATTGGGGTTAACTGATTAGGTAAATTCTCACTCAAAACTTCTAAAGCATTTTCAAGTTCTTCGATAGGCACAAAACTTAACGCAGGAATCATACGTGCATAGAGAGCAAAATCAGCATCGGTATTATATCGTTGCATTAAATTGAATTCTGCTAATTTGCGCTTCATATTTTTCACAAGGTGGAACAAGCACCCTTGAATTTCGGCGTCTGGAAACTTGCTTGAAAAAGTGTTAATTAAGGCAATTTCAAAATCTAAAGAAATTTTTTTCGCCTTAAAAAATGGCCAACTGTCTTGAATCATTTCAAGCATTCGTGTATATGTTTCTTCCGCCTTGTCGGGTAAGAGGGCATAAATGATTGGCAATACAAAACCTCCACGTTCGGCCATAATAACAAAAACCTGGTAAAAATGATGTGGTGCTAGACTAAAAGTTCCATCAACGTAAATTTTTGTTACGAGGTGAATCCAATCGCTGACACTGGCTTTTCCGAAAATTAAAATTCGGTCTTTATCCCCCACTCCCGAATCGGCGATAACAAAATTTTCCTTATTTTCTCCGTAATATTTATAATTTTCTGGCAATTCAATGGAAGCTCTGTCAATTGGTTGCGACGGGAGTGCATTTATGTCTTTTCTACGTCTTTTAATAACTAATCTTACAGCTTCTCTGCTTGGAAACTGTCCTAATGCTCCAACAGACAGCTCTTGCGTTTCTTCAATGCGAATTACTGCGGGAGTTTCTTGTGTTTCACCTGCCCTTCGCTTTATTGATGTTAAAGTGCGGACAACTTCAACACGTGCTGCATTTCCTTCATGAGCATGATTGCGAACAAGTTTTAAAAATTCACTCGTAACTGCATCAGTGTAAATTCTTCCTTTACATTTATTGTTTTTGGAAAATTCAACTTCACAACGCCACGATTTTTTTGCTCCATTTTCTATATATTTATCGAAACAATATAAATATCCATCGTGCTCATACTTTTCTTTACCTCTCTTAGTCATATATTTTCGGCTTTCAGACATTTCTACGGTTGAAAGTGCTAACATTGAATTTAAAAATATCGACAGGCTTCCAAATAGATTACGGGCGCTTTAGAGAAGATAAGAAATGCGCATGCGTTGACAATCGGCAATACTTAACGACAAATCTGAGGCGATTTCATAACCCCCAACTGGAGGAGGGGGGGGGGGGTTGCACTTGTCAAAAAAGAGTTAGAGTTATTTACAAGCCTGTAATATGTTTCAAAGAAAGAAGAATAGATAAGGATAAGCTAGTCACAGGCGTCAATGCGAAGTTTCAACCCGTTTCTTCTTATATCGGCAAGGGTTTCTAGGGGAAGCGGTGTTAGCTTTTCTGTGCAACATTTCTTCCCCCCTGAGTGGGAATGTCACGGTTCCTTTGTACATTTACGTGCGCCCTCATTGTCCCCATTATGGACGCTCCCTATCCCTTTGTCAAGGTGAGGACAAAGGAATTGCATGTGAATTCTAGTTAATACGTTATGGAAGCTGCTTTACTTACACTAAAGGTATTTCCAAATTCTGAACAAATAACGTTAACAGTTTTACTGCGTTTTAGTCTTTAAAATTTACACAACTATTCAAGGATTAAAAATTACAAAACAGGTCTTTATTAAAGAGTTTCATTTAATTAGTACTTTTAAAATGTGGATATTTGTGAATTATATTCCTATAGCAAAAAATAGAATAAAATACATTGTAAAGGAATTTAAAAGTTTTGAAGAAAATAGCTCATTAGCAATTAATTTAAATAAGAATGGGTGTTTTTTAGTAAGAACATAAAAATAAAGATATTTTACATTGTAAACATTTTTTCTTTTCTTTTTTTAACACAGAAAAGTAAAAAAAAAAAAAAAAAAAAAAATATATATATATATATATATATATATATATATATATATATATATATATATATATATATATATATGCTGTTAGAAAGTCTAAATAAGCTGTGCAAACGTAAATAAAATCGGAAGTTCCTAAGTTTCATAAAAAATATATGGCGTCGAACTGCCCCGGCGTCGAAAAGTACGGCGTCGAACTGACCACGCGTCGAAACGTTGGCGTCGAACAGTTGGCGTCGAAACGTTGGCGTCGAACTGACCTGTACCGGTTCCAAATACAACGGTACATCTGAAAACAGTACTGGTGTCAAACTAGATATGCATTAGATGACACAACTTGCTTTATGAAGATAGTTTTACAAATATTTAAACATAAATTCTAAATACTGATTAAAATAATTTTTTTATTCTATAGTTTTCGCTTTTAAATAGTTATTTGCATAATTACTGACTTAAATATGCAATATTATTATGTATATATTTTTAATTTACATCTTCCTTCATTCATGTTGTTATCAATTTCTGTTTATTCGTTTAATGCTTGATGAGTAAGTGGAATATTGAAGCTGAATATTGTATGCGCCAATTCAAATGTCAAAGATTTTGTTAACATATGCATTCTACTTTAAGCATAACCTTTTGCTTTAACATAATTTGTAATTTACAGTTTGACAACTGATTTTAGAACAGTCTCGTTTTTACGAATTTGCTTATCATTAGGGATACAAACTCTAAATGATCAAATTTACTTTATTAAAGGTTATTTCATAAAATATCTTCTTGTGAGCTCTGAGAGAGAGATATTAAGAATATTATTGATTTTGGATGCAAGAAATTATAAAAGTATCATTTGATAGTAAAAGTGAAGTACATTCTTCATAATTTAATGGAAATATCTTCCCATCTTGACTTACTGAAAATCAATTTGATGTACATTAGGATAAAAGAATATAATGCAATTTCATAATTTTTTGTGTTAAAATAAGTTTTTCAAATTTAAAAATACATTTAAAAGCACATTTAAGAGTAATAATTATTAATGAGTTCCTATTTTCTAAATTATGTATAATCAAAATTAATTTTCTTAATTGGAAAAAAAAATTGCTATTCGGCCGCCGAATATTCGGTATTCGGCCTAAAATTTGGCCGAATATTCGGTATTCGGCTATTCGGCCAAATCACTATTCGTCCCATCACTACTTTAAACGGCAAATGGGGAGTTATGATGTTTTGTTTGGGCTCCAGATGTGCACCAGATTACAGTATCAGCCGTTGCTGTGACGTCAATGCAAGGGGTCTATTGCAGACGTATTAGAGGAATAAAACGCAAATTAGTTTTTGCTAGGTGTGCCACTTTTCTTGCGGGTGAGCGATATTGTCAAAAATGGGTACCTGTGTATTTACTAGGAGAGCGCAGATTTTGATTATTTTTGCATATTTTGTAGGGTAGAGGCTCCTTAGGCACAGGTTAATCGGACTTTATACAACGTTTTTTTTATTTCTCGAGAAACATAGGGGGGGGTCTAATATTAAAAAAAATAAGTACTTACTTTGTGACACAAGTTTTTCATTGGCGTAGCACATTCGGTAGAACTAGATCATTGATCCGCGGGCCTCGGATTCAATCTCGGAACGTGTTACGATTGTTTTTCTTATTTTTTGGTTTATAAATATTCTTATAATTTAATAAATTCATTATTGATTAAAAATTGTGTATCAATTATCATTTTCCTTTAGTTATTTTTAATTGTAAGCAAATCGTTGCATAAAACATCATACATCTGTTATTTTTTCAAATGACTTTTAAAATACATTTCATATATTCTTTAAGCTGTTAATTTTTTCTAATTACTTCTAAAATGTATTTCATATATTCTTTGTCGATGTAATGATATATAACAATTGTTTCAATTCGTCAATTTAAAGAAACGCCATTTATATATTGCTTGAATATGGGAAATTGATACGATGATAATTCTGGAGGACTTCTTCACCCAAATGACCCCAACGATCACAGAATCTGGTCTATGGATCAGCTCAACAGAATAAATCGAAGATAAATATTTGGAACTGCAGAAAATCACTGCATACGAAATTACATTAGATTAATTTTAGATAATCGTATTTAAAATTAATCTAATATAATATGCAGCGATTTTCTGCAGTTCCAAATATTGACCTCCGATTTATTCCGTTGAGCTGATCCAGAGTATCAGACCAGATTCTGTGATCGTTGGGGTCATTTGGGTGAAGAAGTCCTACAGAATTCGTCCGTTCACGGAAAGTTTATTTTTATTTATGTTTTAGATCATGGTCTATATTTTAATTTAATTTTTTACAATAGAGCGCGTGTTTTTTGTTATTTATATCTCATTGTCGCGTGTCATTTGTATTGACCGAGTAATATTTTGAAATTTTCTTTTATTTATATTATGACTATGGAACTTATTTGACGGTTCCGAAACATGTCAATGTATTTTATTTTTACTATAACACCTTTCTTAAGAAAAATTAAAATTTTATTAAAATGTTTATATAAAAGGTGAATGTTTTAAAATCTGATGATTTAAAAAATCAATTGGATTTAATTAACTTTTTATCATAGTTAAGATTTATTAAGGATTTCATCATTCCTCAAAGCCTCGAATATGACATTCTTAAGTAATTTTCTCCATTGATTTGACTTTGATGCTAATGAATAAGTTTTTTCTTTTTTGGTTCTGTGTTTATTGGGTTAAGCCTTTGTTTTCTTGCATTGGGAATAAGGATTTTGCATTATGATTTTATTCTGTAACTAACCGGGTTGCCATAGTTTAAACCAATTAGTTTTTTAGAACAAAACTAATATAATATTTTCTAATTTTTGTAATTTAAGTGTGTCAAATTATTGCATGTAAGTAGTTTCCATTTTTAAGTCTTATCTCAGCAGTCACCGTGAGACATAGTGAGTCTAGTCTTGGTCATGTTAGTATGCATGTAGAATGCAAATTTCATGCAATGATGGACATATCTGAATATATAAAGAAAACAAATTATGTAAAGTTGGCAAATACAAAATGGATTAAAAATATGTAACATTTAGAAAAACAGTTTTCCTTTGAGAAACGCAGATTTACAGTTAATAACATAAAATGAAATTTAATATTTCAGTTTAATTCTAAAAGAAAATTTTCTTGATTGGAGGGATTATCTTTTAAGAATAAAAAAGAAACTCATGATATAAAGTCGAGTGAGAAGAGATTGAAAAATTTGGCGCTAGGGAAGCACCTGTTTACATTTAATTAAAATGTGCAATAAGGTTAAATCTTCTATTGCATAACCAAACCCACTACTTATATCAGCCAAGAAAATTGGAGAGAAAGGGACAAGGCAAGGTTTGCTTGAGATATAATAGAAAGAAAATCTTATAAAAATACCTAAAAAGTTGTAATTTTTTGTTTAGACATTTAAAAGTACTAAGCGTTAAAATATAGCGTGTAGGCTCATGGCTATTTAAATGCTTTAGTGGAAGACAGTATATATAAAACTGCTTTATATTTTAAGATCAATGTTGTCAATAGTCATAAAAGCTATTAAATAGGTATTTTTGCTTATTTTATGAATTTTGTTTGTTGCCTTTTCTTTTAAACTGGTAGTTTTAGAGAAGAAATGTCAAAAAGCAATACACAACAGTTCTTAAAGTGTGTAGACTCTACTGCTAAATTTAAATCATTCCAAAAATTCTTTATAAAAAGCTTTATTTTCAATAAAAGATAATTCATGTATAGTCTTCTAACTGAAAAATCAGACATCTCATATAACAAGAATATCAAAGAAATTATTTTGAATAGCCTTGTGAAAATATATATGAAGTTTTATTTATGAAACTGCATCATATATTTATTTATAGTGCTAATAATTAAAAGATTGTATATTAAGATTTTCAAGGTATCAATGTTTGATTATGTAGAACATTTTATTTATCAAATAAAAGACAGCTTTTTCTAAAAATGTTTAATATTTAAATGATTTCAATTTTCTACATAACTAATTGTATATTAAATTGAACAATTAAATTGAAAAATTGTATATTAAATTGTATATTAACATTGATTAGAATTACTTTTAAATCAAGTTATTACTTGCATATTCAAAAAAATTATTTTTATTGATAAATATGTATGTATATGTGATAGGAAATCATATTTAAAAAAAAAAACGGTTTAAACAAAAAAAAAAACATGTTTTTTGGTTTTTTTGAAAAAAAAACCCGGTTTTTTACCAACCCTGACATAGAAGAATCACCTCAAATTTGAAAAAAATGCCTGCTAAAATAAACTGAAATTGTGACAATAATGGGACGAAAAACTGAGCGAAAATTAACATTGTTGCAAAAGATATTGAAAATGTTCTCGAATACAAAGATGTTATGCGTTTTTTTCAAAATTGAGGCTATTCTTCTCAGTGTTGGTCCATTTATTTCTTGAATTCAGGGCGACTATAATTAAAATTTAACTTTAGTATACAACCAGAGATTATGTTTCATCTCTAATAGACTCTATCAGTGTGGCATCACAGGCAACTCGACTCCACATATCAACCTAAATGGATTCCAAACAAACGGGCCTCCGTGGTCGAGTGGTCAAAGCACCACGCGGCCAATCGCCTTTGGGCGTAGAAGGTTGTGGGTTCGAATCCCACTGGCTCCATTGCACGTACTCTTTGTGTGGAGCTCCTGGTTGTATATCTCATGTGTTGCAAAATTTCCTTGTGCTATCTCGTCCCTGTGTATTGACGATGACTTAGAAAGAAGCAGGCTTCATGTCGAGCATACAAGTCAGATGTATGTTGTTCAATAAATAAAAAAATCCAAACAAACACATAGAGTTCAGAGTACTTTAGAGATGCACTATACCGTCAAAACCATTTACAATAAAATCGGTTAAAAAAAAAAAAAAAAAAGACAAAAACGTGGAACAAAGACTGAATTTGCTGGACTAAGAGAAGTTTCCATATTGAGCCAAAATTGTTTGGCCGAATCGTGACCCTTTTTAGTTATTTCATGGTAGCTTCTTACCAAAAACAACACATTTCCTCTCTATCTTTTTCTGGACTCTGTTGTTTGTTTGGAACATGGAACAAAGAATATAAACGGGAAGGAAAACCGGTCAACGGAGGCGAGCCGAGGCAAGCCGAGAATTCTGGGACAAGTGTGACCCTGAACTGCCGGCAACCTTGGCGAATTTTTCGATTGGCGATAACTTGGCATGTGTTTTATCTCTCGCCGTAGAAATCAGCACCCACCCGTCCCTGTTCGCTTTGAGTGTAAGAAAGGCCAAATAAGCGATAAATACGCCAAACAGTTGCCATTCCTCAGGGAATGCTGGGATATGGGTGAACCTCACAGAAATCCGGTGGCATCGACGATCACCCTGCTCCTAAGGGGAAAGAGGCTTCGTTTTCCTTCCCGTTCATATTCCTTCTTCCATGGTTTGGAACGCATGTTTGGCTGATATGTGGAGTTGAGTTGCCTGTGATGTCATCACTGATAGGGTCTATTAATTTATATCACATAAATATTATGATTAAAAATATCGCTTGTTATTGCTGTCATTTCTGATTTCTTGAATTATTCTCTTTTCAAGAAGTTGGATGTCAACCGGTTGCTGAATTTTCCCTCCGCCCTACTCTACGCCTACGTCCTGTTGTCCGCCATGCTGCACTTCCAAGATGTGTACGGCATGAAGAGCCTCATCCACCACGTGCTCAAGCACCACTACGATTCCGGCGGGAAGAAGTACTTCCTGGGCATGAAGGGGATCTTGGTGCCCATCCCCATCCCCATGAAGGTATCCGTCCCCTCCATCAAGCTGCCCTCCATCAGCTTCGACAAGGGAGATTCCGGTGGAGGAGGCGGAGAGAAAATCAAGTACATCCCCATACCCGTGCCGTAAGTTTCTTTCATTGACTTTCTAATATACGTAGAGGCCACATCCCATTGTTCTCTCGGCATGGTTTCGAATCCAACATCTTTGGCGAAAAGATGCCGTTTTTTGGCAGTGATCGCTTTATTGGCATCTTTCAGCTTTCACAAAGAGAAAAGCAGAAGTGCGGTCAACTTAAGACAAACATAACAATATGAGTTTCGGCGGGAAAAAACCGGTTTGGCGCGCTAAATCTGCCCTCCGTCACGTGACGGAAGGCAAAGATGTCGGCCCAAGAAAAGGTTGCCAATGTGATGTCTAGGTATCTTAGGTCATTGGTTTCTTTCAACCTGTAATAGACTCTATCAGTGTGACGTCACAGGCAACTCAACTCCACATATCAGCCGAAAATACGTTCCATACAAACAAATGGAGTTCAGAGTATTTTAGAGATGCACTATACCGTCAAAACCACGTGCCATATGATCGTTAAAAAAAAAAAGACAAGAACATAGAACAAGGACTGAATTCACAGAACTAAGAGAAGTTTTTATATCGAGCAACAATTATTTGGCCGTATTGTGACCCTCTTTACGATTGCAATTGCAGCTTCATGCTAAACAATAACATTTCATCTCTATCTTTTTCTGGACTCTGTTGTTTGTTTGGAACACATTTTCGGCTGATACGTGGAGTTGAGTTGTCTGTGGCGTCAACACTGATAGAGCCTATATTAAAACGCAGCGCAGTCAATTAACAGATCTGTGCATGTCCTAAACTAACTCCGAAACTTATTTCGTCTTAGAGAAGCGTTAACTATTTAAACGCCAATGTTCCCAGATGGAAACATTGCATTATTTGTAATACAAAACATATATTTTCCAACGTAATAACGATTTCCTTATTTTTCCTATAAAATATAAAGTTGATTTGAACTTTTGAAATGAAAATATGTTTAAGCATTTATCACAGGTATAAAAAGAATGTAAATTCATTAATTTGCATAAAAAATACACTATTTGCTTTTATCGCTTCGTCTATATTATATTACTTACATTTGACCGCAAGGAATCTAAATGTTTTTGGAATTCGAGAAAATACTCAAGAACAATATACAATAGCATAAAGCGGAAAATAATTTGTTGTATTTGCATAGGTTGCCAATCAATAATCATGTTCCAAAATGTGAACACTGAAATGAAAACAGCCAGAAAAAAAAAAAAAAAAAACTGCAGAAATATATTTTTTTTTATTTAATAAATTTGTAGGCATAAATTAAAACATTTGAAGCTTTAGTATAGGAAAAACAAAATTATTAATACTTTGCGATATTAATTCGGCGTGTAAAATGTTAAACAAAGTCAGATTTCACTTCTTTTACTAACTAAACCGTTAACGAACTTGGCATTCTTTCACATTTATGTTTTTGACGAGATATAAAAAATATTACATTCTATCATATGTCACCTGTGATGTCAGGATGACCGAAAACGGAACCAATCTCTCTTGAATACCTGAATCTTTAATTTTTATTTACAAAATTTATTAAACACAAAATTCTATATACAAAATATTTACACTAGAAGAGAATTATTGACACTGTTACTATTATTTAAGAATCACAATTCTCCCACTAAACTGTACCTAACTTCTAAAAACGAAAGCAGCTTCGGATACATTCCCGCATCGGCACGATTGCAAGGCACCCAATCAAATGTTTACTATTTTAGATGTGACGTTATAGTCCAAGAAAGATCCGACAACACAAAAACCTAAGGCATGGAGCACAAGAAAAAAAAAAAAACAAGTTGAATGAGATTCTTCCATTGCAGAATTCAGTTTCGCCTCCGATTAGGGAAAAAAAAAAAAATAAATAAAAATAAAAATAGATAGAGGTTTTTTAGAAGGGCAACCGCGTTTAGATTGCAATGAACTAACTTCATTTTTCTTGTGTTTATCAATATAATAGCAAACAGAACGGCGTGAAATACCCAATTGAATAGCAATTTCTCTCTGAGATATTGGAATTGCGGAATAATAAAGAGCTACAATTTGACGTGCTACTTTTTCATTGACTAGATTCATCAAAAACGGATTTTTTCTTTAGTTTAAACGCTTTTTTATAGACTCTGAGTAAAAGGAAACCCAATTTAACAATAAAACGAGTGGAATCCCGTCGAATTCGACGAATGAAATGTTTAAAAGACCCGATCGATTTGGTTTTAAAAAAAACAAAAGTAATTACATTATTGAATCAATATATGATAAATATATTTACAAATTAAATGTCAAGTTTACCAGTTACAATTTTGCATGCAAATATTCGCACATCTTCAGTTAAAATTGTAATCCGAGTGCCGGCGAAATCCAGAAATTTTATTTTATATACACTCACAGAAAAATAGTTTTATTAAAAAAATAATAATAATTTCATTTTTACTGTGACATTATTTTCACTAACTGAAGTCATCTGAAAGTAAAATCTCGATCTCAGTGTCCATAATGAAAAGAAATATTGAAATGTAATATCGGGTACTACCAGGTTATCCCGTCGACCAAAAAATTATCGCCAAACTATAAGATTAAATGCCAATAATGGATGATCGTGAATGTCACATTCAATGACATTAAATACGATTCATGTGTTTAAAATGTCATTAAGTGATTTTTATTTCGACTTTTTATTAATATTTTTATTAATATTCTACTAATTATTTGTTTTTTCGTTATTTAAAATAAAAATTATGTCAATATGTATAATTTGGCTATTAGTTTGGCGATTTGTATAATTTGGCGAAATTGGTCGACGGGATAACGGAAGAGTAGTACCTAATATCGTTATGAGTAAAAATGCGATGTTTTAAATAGAGACGTCATTTTCTCTTCAAATGTTTTTTAAAAGTTACTGTTATTAGTAATATGAAAAAGGCATCCGTAATAATATTGCAATTCCCATTTATCTGGTAGCTGAATGACATCATTTTCCTCATTTGAAATTTTTCTTATTTTGCTTTAGACATTAATTTTTATCATAAATTATTTTCTGTTATTTTATTTACATTATTAATATTATTTCCCAATAAATATATTTTTTACCTCAATTAGTGCATAATTATACGCAATAATTTTGGAAAATAAATTTTTATTATCGAGAGAAATGCTAGATTGAGTTGCCACCATTTTGAAGAAATATCGTAAAAAGCATTTAAAATTAAAAATAAAATATAAAAATGTAAATAAACTAAAAAATAACTAAAATGGGCACAACTACAAATAAATAGCTTTCATTTAAAAAATAATTATCAAAATCGGTTGAGTAGAAAATTCAGGGCTGATGACACGACATTTTTTAGCTTGTCTGAAAGAAATAGCATCGGAGGCTAATAAAATATACATAAATTTCTTTGGTATTCTAAGACGAGGATTTTGCCACATTATAGTTGCAAGATAATCGTGCTAAACCTATTGCGTATATGATGTCTGTGTAGGAATTTTTTGTGAAATATGAAAAGTGTAAATTGGCTACGACTTGATTATTACGTCAACCAATTTCGCCAAATTATACAAATTTACATAATTTTATTTTAAATAACTAAAGAGAAAATGCTTAAATACGAAAGAGCAAATAATTTTGTTTTCATTTTTCAGGAGGAAATTTTGCAATAATAAAGTAATTGTTGTAGTAAGAATTTTATTGTTTTTTTTTTTTTTATCGTTGGCAATTTGCTGTAACGAAAAATGTTTATTTTTTTTTCTTGCTGTTGTTTTGTAAGAGCTGGTTTTGTGAAAGCCATGTTAAGATGGTATTCAAATTTTTGAACCTTTCCCAATTACCAGCCCCTTGGGCCGATTTTGCTCATTTGCAATTCCCACTGAGATATTAACCATCTCAATGTACTTGACGAGTTTGAAGATGATTCTTGCATAATTGTGCCTTTTATCGCGCGGACAAAATTTAATATACATATAAACTTTTTAGGTGGGAGTAGCTTTGGGTTCCTGGCTTCACATAATGAAAAGTTGTGAAGAAATTTTTCAGAAGTTGTACCATGGTAACGACTGTAATAATTAATATTTCTTCAGATAAGGGGAAATTTTAAATCCTGTTGCCATAATGGTCTCATTTCGCTTCCAAATGTGCACTGTTAGTAATAAACTAAAATAGTTACTTCTAAATAGCTGGTTTTTGCGCAACGTTTAAGATAATTTAATATCACAATGGTGTCTAAATCGTTTTCTGCAATGAGCAAGGTGCTGCTGGAGATCCAAATTATTTAAAATACAAATTTAAATTCACCAGTTCGATTCATCCACGGTTGATTTTGAAATATTGACCAGCGCAGCGGGCATAGTCTGCTAGTAATAAATATATTTACAAACTAAATGTAAAATTTGCCAGTTATAATTTTGCATACAAATATTCGCAAATCTTCAGTTAAAATTGTAATCTGAGTGCCGGCGAAATTCAGAAATTAAAAAAAAAAAAAAAAAAAAAAAAAAAAAAGAATTTTATTTTTACTGTGACATTATTTTCACTAACTGGAGTCATCTGAAAATAAAATCTCAATCTCAGTGTCCATAATGAAAAGAAATATTGAAATGTAATACCGGGTACTACCAGGTTATCCCGTCGATCAAAAAATTATCGCCAAACTATAAGATTAAATGCCAATAATGGATGATCGTGAATGTCACATTCAATGACATTAAATACGATTCATGTGTTTAAAATGTCATTAAGTGATTTTTATTTCGACTTTTTATTAATATTTTTATTAATATTCTACTAATTATTTGTTTTTTCGTTATTTAAAATAAAAATTATGTCAATATGTATAATTTGGCTATTAGTTTGGCGATTTGTATAATTTGGCGAAATTGGTCGACGGGATAACAGAAGAGTAGTACCTAATATCGTTATGAGTAAAAATGCGATGTTTTAAATAGAGACGTCATTTTCTCTTCAAATGTTTTTTAAAAGTTACTGTTATTAGTAATATGAAAAAGGCATCCGTAATAATATTGTAATTCCCATTTATCTGGTTGCTGAATGACATCATTTTCCTCATTTGAAATTTTTTTTATTTTGCTCTAGACATTAACTTTTATCATAAATTATTTTCTGTTATTTTATTTACATCATTAATATATATCATTAATATATTATTCTCAGTAAATATATATATATATTTTACCTCAATTAGTGCATAATTATACGCAATCATTTTGGAAAATAAATTTTTATTATCGAGAGAAATGCTAGATTGAGTTGCCACCATTTTCAAGAAATATCGTAAAAAGCATTTAAAATTAAAAATAAAATATAAAAATGGAAATAAATTAAAAAATAACTAAAATGGGCACAACTACAAATAAATAGCTTTCATTTAAAATAATTATTATCAAAATCGGTTGAGTAGAAAATTCAGAGCTGATGACGCGACATTTTTTTAGCTTGTCTGAAAGAAATAGCATCGGAGGCTTAAAAAAAAAAAAATAAATAAATAAACTTTATTTTATGGAAGAGTAGTAACAGGGGAATCGAATCGTCCGTGTCTGCCGGAACCAAAGTGGTGCATAAGGCCAAAAATGGATACCACTAGTGGTTGGCACCACTCGTAGGATTAGCATTGTGTTTGTCCTACAATCAAAGGTGTGAAATGATTGTTGGGCAAACATAATAATAAATCTACGAATAAACCGCTAGTGGTATCAATTCTTGGCTTATGCACCCCTTCAGTTACTACTGAATAAAATTTAAATTAAAATTTACTTAATTAATATTTTAATTTATTAATCTTGTTTATTATTAATCTTGTTTATTATTTAAATTTACTGAATAAACTTTCCGTAAAATAAAGTTTTTTTTTTCTTGTGCTCCATACCTTAGGTTTTTGTGCTTTCGGCTCTTGGACTATTAGGCGCGCCACACAGCAATGAGACATTGAAGAAAAAACGTGCGACATGCGACAATTTCACCCTGATAACAAAGAAAAAACCGGTTTGACTGCTTCCTGACGCAGATTTTTGACGCATGTTTCCCTGTTGTGTCCCGCGCCTGACAGCATGTTAACCAAGACTAACGAAAAAAGCACGCTGCCTTTTGCGTTGTTACGTAATGCTGTTTTTCAGGGGCCTCGATAAGGGGGGACAGGGGGGACCCTCCCCCCCCAAACATTCGCAAATGTTGTCACACTTGGCAAATTTAATTAAAATTTTAATAAAAATTGTAGTATATTTTCTACTTTTGATAGAATTTGCAAAAATTACAACTCTAATTCGGAATATTATTAAACTTTTTACAAATAAGAACTGTATTACTCTTTCTAAATGTGGTAACTTGGCAAAATTATAAAACGAGTTGGCAAATATGAAAATTTGACTTGGCAATTTAAGGTCTTCTCCCCCACCAATAAAAAGTCTTAGCGATGGCCCTGCCTATTTTGTTGATCTTGTCCTTAACCCGCAAGAACTCGCGCATGAGACTTTCTTTCACCGTCGTACCCTTTTTATAAGACTATTTTTAAAGTTATTTTTCACTTTAATATAATTTCAAAGTGTGATTTCGATTACTTTACCTCTTTTTTGAATAAAAGTACTAAGCCAAACAAAACATTTGATATTAAGTGACTGTAAAGTAAAAGAAAAGAGTTGGGGCATCATGAGAGAAATTCTCATAGCGAGTTCTCTCGGGTTAATCACACTCTTTAATTTAAGGCCCCACACTAGGCACATAAAAAGACCCAGATGATAATGTAAAGTCTATGGAGGCGTTTTTTTCAAATATCTCGCTCAATTTTTAATATTTTTACATGATTTTTTTTGCATAGGATAGCTAAGGATTATCTACAACCGGGCCTAGTTTTTACTCTTTCGATTTTGCTTATATATTTTTTATATTACGATAGTTTCAGTTTCAGAACCAGTTTAAACCAGTTTTGAAATTTAAAGCAATTTTTTAAAAAAAATCTGAAACCAAAATTGAAAAAGTAAAAACTAGGCCGGTTGTAGAACGTTCACATCCTTATCAATGAACGCTCAAATGACATCCACGATAATCCTGATTGGACTTGATGAGGACGGAAGACCAATCAGATTACTAAGGAATAACATTTTAGCGTTCGACCCAGGTTTTCTGGATTGAGGTAAATGGTGAATACTAGCATAGGTGGCTTTTATACTAACGAGGTGGAACCCGTCGAATTTCGACGTAAGAAAATATTTAAGGAGGAGCTGTTTTATTGATTTATAACAAACCTACAAAATTAGTTACACGTTACATTGCTAAGTCTAAATCTTAAACAAATGGTATTTAAACTAAAGTTAACAAAATACTATTTATATAACTGAGAAATAGTTGAACTTAAACTTTAATCGTACATGTAAGACGTAAAAAATAGATTTTTTATTATGATAAATTTATTGACTAAGGCTCTTATGCTAGTATTCCAAAATGAAACAAAGCAACCTTTATTCCACTTTGACTCAATCATAGAATTACTTTTCCCGTAAAATCTAAACCCAACATCATCTTCACCATATCAAAATTTACATAAGCACCTTGCATGCTTATATTCACTTAAATGGTATTTTAATTTGACCATTTTGTTTCAAAACTCTAAGCTTCGATCAACACTAGTTTAAATTTCTTTTTTTTTTTCTCTTTTTGAAAGAATGGCAACATAAAGATACAGTAATAAACTTTTCCTTATTTTCTTTGCTTTAAATAGAAATGGAGTACTCCTATTGCCACAGTTACAAAAACGGTATTAAAAACAACAACAAAAAATTAATATTTCAAATATAAATTGAGATACAGTTTTCAAAAATATTGCATTTAAAAATTCATTTTTTTTTCTATACGATGGTGTAAAAATTAAAAATGTGCAATGTTTAAAAGTTTAAAAATTTGCAGTAGTAAAAATTACAAAACCGAAATTGCTTTTCAAATTTCATAGTGTTGCCATTCGCAAAATGACGTATGCGTTACGCACAGATACTTTTGGCCTTTATAATATAGATAGGTACTCATTTAATCGAATGTTTTGTATTACAGGGCAAAAGGTGGCGGTGGCGGCGGCAAAGGCTGGAGCGGAGGCGGCGGCAAAGGTTGGAGCGGAGGCGGCGGTGGCTGGCCCTCAGGTGGTAGTGACTGGGACAGCGGCGGCGGAGGAGACTGGAACAGTGGTGGAGGTGGAGACTGGAACAGCGGCGGAGGGGGCTGGGCCAGCTCCCCCGCGAGCTGGTCTGCTCCGAGAAGTGGGAAATGGAGAGAAAAAGTGAAGTCCGACTGGAAAGATGAGGGTGGCAAGCGATGGAACGAGGAGAGGAGCCAGAAGTGGAAAGGAGACAGCTGGGAGGAGAACGAGGACAATGAGTGGGGAGACTGGCAGAAAAATATGCCAGAAACAGACTGGGATGACGGCTGGAGGTGACATCGCGACAGAAGAAAAAGGCGCAGCTTAAGCCTAATTGGCTGCTTTCTGACACATTCTGGACTTCATGGGTGTTTGAAACACTGAGCTCGACAATAATACGGAGAGGTAACTAACTCCCTATTCTGATACTTTGAATCCAGCGGTCCTCACTTGAATAGGGCAATTGCAATTGACGTCATACTGGAGGTCACACACTAAAACTAGACAGTTGACTTCTATTTGAAATACAATAGCTATCAGCTGATTGCAAGTTCCCTATACAATGCCAAAGATTTTCCGAGGAAAATTTTCGGCAAAACATAAATTGTCTCCCATAGAATAGTATTAGACAGATATTTTCAAATTGAATTTTCTTTTAAAATTAAGACGAATTTGTTACAATTATCACCAATATCTATTTTTAATTAAAAGAGCTACTGATTTTACTTAAACCTATCCCAAATTTTTAATTTAATATTAGTTAAAAAGGAATTTTTTGTTGAATTCAACAAAAAGTAATGAAACATTTGTGAAGTATTGCTCATAAAAATATCAAAAAGGTGTAGAAATAAACAAAAGTAATAAAAAGTTTTAAAAAATGCTTGTAATAAGAAGAATAATGGAAGACTCCTTATTTGCGCTCATTGAAAGTGTGATGACTTTCAATGAGCGCAAGAGAAAGCGCTCATTGAAAGAATAAGAATAATGGAAGACTCCTTATTTGCGCTCATTGAAAGTGTGATGACTTTCAATGAGCGCAAGAGAGAGCGCTCCCGGCAGAGGGCGGATCGATGAATTGGCCCTCCATATTATTGTAAAGCTCAGTGGTTCGAAAACGGATGAAATTGGCCCAGAAACTGTCTAATCCAGCCATACTCGGCCTTTTTTTTTCCTTGCCGGCCGCAAACAAACCTTTCCGACGTCAGGCGGTCCGCAGGACGTTTAAAAAAGTGTAATTAAAATAGTAAGATTAAAAGAAAAATTGTAGAACAAAGCAGTTATAACAAATTTTATATTAGTATGGTTGAATATTTGTTTCAAAAGAAATGTTACAAAAAAATTTTAACACAACTATTTGCAGTTAATAAAGTTTGTTGGGGGTTTGTATCGCAAATGTTGTAGAATTAAGCTGCGAAGATTGAGGTTTGGAAATAGAGGTGAAAATATGTCTGCGCTAACTTTCTTTTTTTACGAAAAACGGTCAACTCCAAAAGGCAGTATTAGTTATATAATAAGAATAAAACGTCCTGAAACAAAAATGCAGAATATCCAAGTTCTAAAGAAAAAAAAATTGGGAAATTTTCTCTAATTGAACAGTCTTTTGTTAAAAGCAAAAGTTTATTTTATTTTATCTGTAGACAGACATAGTGCAATCTTAATTTAGAGTAAAGTTTGATCAGTGTTGAAATTTAAGAAATATATGTAACACAATAAAACTCCATGTAAAAATACCTTTTGACTAAAAAAATGATTATTTTCAATTTAATTTAATTACAAATAATAGAGCCGATATTATATTTTTATGAAAATAGCAGTGGAGGTCTTAAATACGTTTAATGACAATTCAAGTGATTTTTAAAATATATATTAGTGATTATAGACCTCAGGTTGCCGGGCCTTATGCGGTCCGCGGGCCGCAGGTCGAGTATCACTGATCTAGTCGAGAACTTTTTTTTCCCATGTTTCGATAAAAGCGGAGGATTTTTCTCTGAATGTTGCCAAATAGGCGTTTTGAACCGAATTTCTGGACGCGGCAGCACGAAAAAGGTCGTTAACAGACAACTGTCGCGTAAGTCTACGTTTATGTGACATTATAGCGGGGGGAGCAGAAAGTTGTAATTACATCAGTAACTAGGAAAAAAATAGAATAAACATATTTGCATTTGGAATGTTTGTATTATGTATATACCTAGATAAAAACTCCTGAATTTTATAAATTGTCTATTTTTGCAAGTTTTTTGTAAACTACTTGAAAAATCTTTATATGTAAATATTTTTGTTTGATATGTTTTGTTTCGGTATATCTATTTCTGAAATCTTTAAATTATTCCATCTTGTATATATATTTTTTCTCTTATCAAAAGTATCTTTTTTGCAATGTTAAACAATAAAATTTTTAGTCTTTTAGCTGTTCTTTTCTTTTTCTTTCTTTTCTTTCTTTTTTTTTTTACATTAAAGAAAAATATAGGACTCATGTTATATTATAAGTAAAAGTTACCGGCTCCATAGAATTAATACCAAGAAAGAAAAATCATGCGTAATGTATATACAGTCGAGTCTCTATATAACGAAATCCACCGTTCCAGTAAAAAATTCGTTATATAGAGAAATTCGATGTATAGAGAATGGTGTTAAAAATCGTATTTAATGTGTGAAATTTGAACAAATATTATTTTTGATCTTTTGAATTAAGAATTTGGAGTGTTTAAAAGTAAATATTAATTTAACATTTTATTTCTTAATTATTTAAGCTATTTCAAAAAAAGAGATCAGACATTTATTTGAAAGCGTAATGGAAATCAAATAAGGAAGACTTACATTAATTTCAGACGAAGAAATCTGTAATTTTTTGTTGTTGTTTTGATTTTAAAATTGTTACGCTCTCAAAAAAAAGCTCAAATTTTAACAAGGAATGAAAAATTGTAGTTTCACATTTCCCTCCATTTGAAGGCCTCTCTTGTGTGCCTCATTGATTCCTCTCTTACGTGTGTATCAATCCAATTGACACTGTTTTTGAGAAGGATGTGGAAAGGTGTGCGGGAGGTGGGATGAATTCGTTGGATTTAAAGAACAAGGAGAGAAGTAATATAAAAAGAAAAACTCAGATAATCTGACTGACGATAAATCAAAAATAAGTGATGGAAAATTGATTCCATATGATTTCGAATCTTTTTTAAAACTGAATAAGTTAAGACCAATTTATGAAAAAAATCGTTGTATGGAGATAGATATTTCGTTATATAGAGACTACTCGAAAAATCTAATCGTGCGAAAAGGGGGCCGTTCCTACTAAAAATTCATTATATAGAGAAATTCGATGTATGGAGTTTCGTTGTAGAGAGACTCGACTGTATTGTGAAATGTTTTCCAACACATTCAAACTACTTTAACAATTCAACTTTCATCATTTAATAAAGTGAATAATGTCGTCTAATTAAAAAAAAAAAGCATAACACATTTGAAAACCCAATTTCAGCATTTACCAACTCTAATCGGAAAAGTATCTGGATTCATAGATACAGCCCTGTATATCTATAGATTTGTAAGGTACTAACGAAGGAATACTGAATACTGTGTTACTAATTTTATTTTCAAATATAAAATAGAAAATGGTAAATCCACCAATAAGATGAATATCAGAAATGAAACTTTGCCTTAAAACAATTTTTATCACATTAACCGCCATCTTCCCCCGCGGATAATACCCGCGGATTTTGTTCGCTTTTTAGTTGAAATATGTCAAGTGATATTTGTATATTTAATTTTCATTAGAAGAAAGTGTACTTTTAGGAATAATTCAAACATTACCATTTAAATCATATTTTGAGAAAATTTCATTGTTACACTGCATTTGGCAGAAATGGGACTTAAATTAATAAGAAAAATTAGAGCTAATTCTAAATAAATGATAATTTAGAAAGTATATTTTGAAGCTTTTATGCTCAATTCTTACGCTCATTTCAGTATTCATTTGAAGTTTTACCTCTTATTTTTAAAAAAGAAACTATCTTTTAAGTATGCATTTACATTTCAAAATTAACCATCTTATCAAATTCCAAGGTTCTTGTCAAACAGTATACCATCTCTCTAGAGGTAGTGGCATCAACATAAAATGCCTATGTTGAAACAGCGACTGTCGCCATTAATTTCGCAACATTAATTTCGAAATCGATTTGGTATTTCCTAATTTTCAACAGAAATGTTATTGGAAAGTTTTTAAAGGTCTTTTTTAGAACATTTATTGTGCCAAGTGGTGGTGGCACCGGCATAAAATATAGCCTGTGTAGGATCAGTGACTGTCACCTATGATTAGCAAACATTACTTTTACAATAGGTTTATTATAGCCTGAGCCTGAGATTACATAGAAATCGTAATTTAGCAATGTTTTAGAACGCCTTTGGCTCTTCCCCATCGCTACACAACTTTTAAATTTCGAATTTACTTTTGACTGTTCTTAGAGGACAATTATATTTTATAAGTAACTATCATGTCATATTTAAATTTTCTATCCTCTTTATTATTACAGCAGTCGCAATTAAGAATAATTTTTGCTTTGTAACCCAATTTTTATATAGTAACTTGTCCTGTAGTGACCCAAAATGATCTACTCATCGAGTTTTGTCGAATATATGATATTTAGTTCAATGATATGCTTGTAATACAAAATAGTAGGATATAAAATACAGTCAAAATCATTTGAGCCATTTTTAAGATAAAACTAGATTGACCTTCACCCATAATAAACCAAAATGACCCGTAAATAAAAATTTTTTGACTATGTGTCTTAGTCCAATGTTCTTCCCGTGCCCTAAAAGGGTAGCATACCAAATTTATTCAAATGCATTCAAGCCGCTTTTTAGATGAAATTAACTTAGCATGTAGCGATCCAAAAATGAAACACCAATCGAATTTTCTTGAACTGGATATGACTTACTCCAATGGTCTTCATATAATCCAAAATTTAGTTAAATAAATTAGAACGCTTTGAATTTTGTTGAATATATGATTTAGTTCAATGGTATGTTCGTAATTCAAAATAGTAAGATATAAAGTATAGTCAAAATCATTTAAACCGTTTTTAAGATATAATTAGATTGACCTTCACCCGTAGTGACCCAAAAGAAATTTGCCCGAAAACGGTATAGTGAAAAATTTTATCAAAATCCTTTGAGTAATTTTTTAGATATAATTATCTTCGTCCTGACTCATAGTGACCCAAAATGATCCAATAATCGTATTTTCTCGAACATGCAATCTAATCCAATGGTCTTCTGGAACCCGAAAATTACAGAATACAAAATCGTTTGTGGCGTTTTCTAGATAACATTAGCTTTACTCTTAGTGACTCCAAAATGATTCATTAATCGAAATTTCTTGAACATGTGACCTAGCTCAATGATCTTTTTGTGCACGGAAATGGTACAATACAAAATTTTGTCGAAATTGTTTGTGCCGTTTTTAGATACATAATTAGTTTGGCCTTGATCTATTGAGAACCCGAAATGACCCGCTAATCAAATTTTCTAGAACGTTTGATGTAACCCTTTGATCTTCTCATTCCCGAAAAGGATAGAATTTAGTCAAAATCGTTAGAGCCGTTTTCTAGATAAATTAGCTTGATCCACATGACCCAAAAAAGACCCATTAAGGCCCCACAATAGTTACAGAAAAACACCCGGATGATAATGTTAAGTCTATGGGAGCGTTCTTTTCAAATATCACGCTCAAATTTTAATATTTTTACATGATTTATTTTTGCATAGTTTAACTGAGAACCGGCCTAATTTTTTACTTTTTCGATTTTGGTAATACATTTTTTTATATTTACGATAGTTTCAATTTCAGAACCGGTTTAAACCGGTTTTGAAATTTAAAGTAATTATTTTTTAAAAATCTGAAACCAAAATCGAAAAAGTAAAAACTAGTCCGGTTGGGGATCCTCCTCAGATATCCTATGCAAGAAAAAAAAAAAAAAAAAAAAAAAAAAAAAAATCCTGTAAAAATATTAAAATTTGAGCGATATATTTGAAAAGTACGCTCCCATAGACATTACATTATCATCTGGGCCCTTTTCTGCGACTAGTGTGGCATCTTAATCAAATTCTATCGCACATGTGACTCACAAGGAAGGTCTCCATACGGGCATACTCCGAAAAATCTGAAAAAATTACAGAATGTTTTTCTCATGAGGATATATACGTTTATAAAAAAAATTTCGGCGGAACCTTCGTTCCCTATCCGTAAAAAAATAATGAAAATTTCGTTATTTGGCGATTTATCATCGGTTGGCGATGAAAAGCAATTTCAAAAGATGTTTCTTTTTTATGTCAAATGCATTTTAAAGGAAAAAAATGTTTCATGTTCAATGTGTTCAGATAAATTAAATGTCTTTGTTTTTGTTTGTTTTAAGTATAATTTTGTTATATTGATATTTATATGTATTTAATTCAAATTTAACAATTAAAACTTGAGATTTGAAATGAAATTCAAATTTAAATTAATTAAAATTGTTTCAAGTTCAAAAGCTAGTTGAGCATTGTCAATTCCATTTTGTTGCTATGGAAACATTTAGCTTTGATTTTTAAATACGCTTAAATGTTTGAAAATAATTTTACTGAATAAGAATTTTTTATATATGAAAATGTTTTTTTCCAAAGTTAAATTAAATAACTATAGCAACAAATAATGTATACATATGCAATTTAATATATATATGTATAAAATATATTAAACTCTCTCATTGTTTATGTTTAAATTCATCAAACACCATGTACGCAGATTCTAAAAATCCAAAAGTTTTCAGTTGCATTAAAATCGTTTGCTTTTGGCGGGGTAAAGTGCTGCTCGCCAAATCGAGTCACACTTTTGTCTTTTCACGCCAAATATTCGAAAGTATTTTATTTTTTTACATGTTTTCTTCTGTAATTCCGCCGCTAAATTTTACTGATCCTTTATTACATACATGAGTAGCTTAATTAGTATTTTTTTCAAAAAAATCTGAGTATGCCCAGTATGGAGACCTTCCTTGTCAGTCCAATGGTCTTCTCGTAATCGAAAACGGTAGAATGATAATTGAGAATGCTATTCCGGTACTGGATGGATAGCCAAGCAGATGAAAATTTAAGCATCGAAAAACTAGATTCTGCTATAAGGAAAGGGCAGCTGACGTCACTGTGGACGAATTACTGTTGATAAGCGAGAAAACCTGCCCGTTCTTTAACGACTGATACTGCACGGATGAGCTCCGGGAATTTGATTGGTCTAAGTTTGCCAATGCATAAGTAAGTGCGATATGATTGGGCTACGTCGTCAAGATGATTCCTACAATGATTGCTATGACAAAAAATGTAGTGGTAGATTGGTTGACAAACGTGTTTGTTTGTAAACATGCCCTTTCCTTATATAGCAGCTGTATCGGCAAAATTCTTTCAACCACTAGATCTTTTCTCATTCCAAAACTTCAAGTATAATTGTAAAGAATGTAAGCGAATGTTCAAAAACCCATCGAAGGTTTTGCTGTGATAACAACATTATTACTACAGAAAGCGTACTAAAAATATATCATTTAGCGCACAATGTCGGGTGTCGATAGCTGCAAATATGACTTCTGAATAATGTCGACGAATCATAAAAATTGAAGAATCACTTGTTAACACGAAACAATTCAGTTTATTTACTAAATGCTACGTACGATTGGCAGTGGTTGATTCACTGCGCTTACATCCATTCAACTGATTCACTGCGCTTACATCCATTCAACTGGCGGGAAAGTCCGGTACATCTACAATATTCTGCACGCAGTTGCGCCCTCTAACGACATTTCCTATGTGCGGAGGAAACACTCCCCCGGCGATTGAAATGACAGTTTCAATATAATTAAACATATAATTTTGCAAAAATTATCATACAAGAAAATTATGAAACATAAACAGTTACATACTCAATAATAATAGAATAAATGCACTATAATACTGGAATTTTTGAAACTTCGATCCTTATTTGTTATTTCTACACGAATTTTCTTTTTTATTTTACAGATAGAATCATTTAATCCTGTAATTATGGAATCAACATTATATTCTTTTAATCCCAACATATCAGCAGCATACGTAGAAATTAGGGAAACATTGCTTGCAGTATCTAAAATAGCAACGAAATAATGATATGCATCATTAATTCTCTTTAAATAAATCACAGCTGTTGAAATTAATCCATAACTTGTGTCAGACGAATTAGTTTGTTTATTGTTGCCTTGGCAGTTTAATGATGTAATATTTGATCTACATTCTAATTGATTTGAATTTACGTTTTCCTCCGTTTTCGATTCTGACTGATTTAAGATATAATTACTTTGTTTGTTTTCATAAGTAATTTTCGGAAAATTGGCGCCGTGAAGGGTACTATGGTAATTTTTAAAACATACTCTGCATTTTTTATTTAATTTATTGCACCGACTGACACCGTGCATACTTGAAAGACTATTTAAACATAGATTAAATTTCCTCACTTGAGTTAATTTGTCTTGAGATGATAATTATAAATAACTCTTACAGCGATATAAATAATGGGGCTGGCTGCATAGCGACAGTTAGGTTTATCATTCGATAAAACGAAACTTTTTTGTTTATGGGCAATATCAGGTTTCGATTTTATAACAGAACTGTTTTTTTTTTTTTTTTTACATTTTCGAGTGCTTGCGCTCGTTTCAATAAAAAATCAATAAATATTTCCCACTCGGGTTGTTTATTACAATTAAGGGACATTTCAAATGCCTTTCTGGTTTCATCATCCAATCGTTGTAAAGCAAAATACATTAAAATGCATTCGGACAATTTATTGCCTTCTAGACCTAGTTGTCTGAGCGCTCTTAAATGGATCATTAAATTATCAACTAAACTACGGATCTCTCTCGCGTTCTCAATTTTTATTTTGTTGTTACTTAATAATTCTGAAATGTGACTATTTACAATGATTCTTTTATTTTCAAACTTTTTTTAAAGCTTCGAATAGAGAAGTATATGAATCATCAATATTCTGTAATTGTTTAACAGGACCTGTGAGTGCGGATTGTAAATAATACAATTTTTGCGCTTCGATTTTATCGATATAATTCGATATTATCATCAATTAAAGTGGTGAACTGCTGTTTAAAATTCATCCACTCAGTGTAACGACCCGAAAATTGTGGTAAATTAATAGATGGCAATTTAATCTTTGCCTCATTAGAACTGTTTCTGTCAGCACTAGAATTTCTACTTTCATTAATATCAGGTACAGGTTTTATTAATTGAATTAAACCTACCTCTAATTCTTCTAACTGGTCTTCTATTTCCATTAACGAGGTTTCGTAATCTTCCAGATCAGCATAAGCTATAATTTCGTAAGCTTCATTGCGTATTTCACCGACTTTTTACTTTCTTCTATCTTCAATAGAAGAAAGTATTATAATCGAAATTTTTTTCGACTTCCCGTTTTCGACGGATTTACACGTTTTAGGGGTCAGAGATTCCAAAAAACATGTTTTTACAAAATGTCTGTCTGTCCGTGTGTCTGTATGCATGTCGCCATTCTACCATCAAAAAGTGTATGAAGATATGCATAGAATTAAACCAAATTTTTTGTAAATGTTTTTGGCTATGGCAAGCAAGTCCTCCTTCAATTTTGAAATATTCCGCGGGAAGGGGGCGCTGCAATCGCGATTTTTGTGCTATTTTCAATATTTTACCGGCCAAAAGTACATGAAGTTATGTATCGAATTGAACCAATTTTTTGTGTAAGTGTATGACTATAGCTAATTGGTCCTCCCTGAATTTGAAAAAAATCCGCCGGAAGGGAGCGCGGCAATATTCAATTTTATGCCATTTTCAATATTGCACCACCTAAAAATATATGAAGTTAGTCCTAGAACTGAACTAATTTTTTTTATATAATTATTTTTTGATAAGGCAAATAGGTCCTCCGTGAATTAAAAAAAAAAAATCTGCCTACCATTCTATTGTTCATCGGCTCTTTTAGAGACGGAAATTCGTTTTTATTTCGATTAATTGATTGAAGCAGAAATTTAAGATCAAACCAAAGTTCGTATGGTTTTGAATTAAAATTATTAAAACATTAAAATGAGTATCTATTTTTTAAAAATATTAAAATGTACGTATGAGATAGAAGAAAGTTTTGGGATTGGCACATCCAACTAGTTTCTTTAAATTCTGAACGGAGTTCAATTTCAGTTCCAATTCCTTTTGGATAAGCTGGCCCTTTATTGCGTTATTGATTCTTGTAATTTGTGCTTTTTTATTGCCGCGTTTCCTATTCAGGACAACAGTTCCTGAGATAGCTGGAGGAGCAGCCATTATGTGAATTTAATACTGAATTAAAATCCACATATCAGATTGAAAACTAAATATCCATAGGTCGTACAGATTCGAGCTCTGCGGCTCGCTCGGAACGAAACTTTGTCGGATGTCGATAGCTACAAATATGACTTCTGAATAATGTTGACGAATCATAAAAATTGAAGAATCACTTGTTAACACAAAACAATACAGTTTATTTACAAAATGCTACGTACGATTGGCAGTGGTTGATTCACTGCGCTTGCATCCATTCAACTGGCGGGAAAGTCCCGTACATCTACAATATTCTGCGCGCAGTTGCGCCCTCTAACGACAATTGCTATGTGCGGAGGAAACATACAACGAATCTACTACTATCTACTTTGAATGCAGTGAGTCAATATGCTTTCCAAAAGGCTTTAAGGATGTTCTTAAATCAAAAAGGGCCACTTTGTGACACATGCTTTAATTTATTTTGGTTCCGAAATGCTTGAAAATAACAGGTGTTGTTATTCAAAAACTGTCTAATGGCAGTATGTTTTGTGTTTTTTGTAAAAGCACAATAGATCTTTCATAACAAGCCTCCAAAGTTGAGCACATTGTTGACGTTTTTGAATACATTTCCCGACGAAAGCAGAAAAACCGGTCGAAAAGCAGGAGAGAAACGGGTGATCACGTGATCGATATAGTTTAGAACTGGAGAGGTAATTGAATGATCCTAAAATGGAAAACTAACAAGGGAGGTCTCCATACTGGGCATACTCAGAATTTTATGAAAAAAATACTGATTAAAGTACTTATGTATGTAATAAAGGATCAGTCAAAATTAGCGGCGGAATCACATTAAAATTATGTAAAAAAATAAAATAGTGTCGAATATTTGGCGCGAAAAGACAAAAGAGTCACTCGATTTGGCGAACAGCTCTTTTCCTCGCCAAAAGCAAACTATTATTATGCAACTCAAAATTTAAATTAAATTTATCAAAACAAGTTCAACATGAAACTTTTTTTCCCTTGAAGTGTATTTGATATAAAGTATTTTTTGAAATTACATTCCTTCGCCAACCGGGGATAAATCGCCAAATAACGAAATTTTCATTATTTTTTTACGGCTACTGAATGGAGGTTCCGCAGAATTTTTTTTTAAATAAACGTATATATCCACGCGAGAAGAACATTCTGTAATTTTTTAAGATTTTTCGGGGTATGCCCGTATGGAGACCTTCCTTGTAAGTCCGATTCGAAATCGCTTTCCTAGTCAGGCATTCCAATTTTATATATTTCTGTTAAAAAATGAATTTGTAAATGTGTGAAAACGTTTTGCGCTTGTTGAGCGGAGCAGTTGAGCAACAAGCTTAATGGGAAGCACGGATCCATTCTTTCCGACAGTAAAACATATAAGCTTCACTCCTACTAAACACATCTATACTGACAATCAAACAATAACACCCATCATATTTTTTTCCTAATGGTGGAAATGGAAAAACTTGTCTTTTCAAAGCTTTTAGCCAAACAAACACTTAGAGCGGAAGGCGGCGAACATCACCTCATCGAGTTTACTGGCAGAATTCCAGAATTAGTTAAAACTCAATTCGCATATTAAAACGCAATCGATCTGCCAAGTACTCTCTTGGTGGGAGACACCTGGAGATCCATTTTTAGCGGTTGACGCGCAGATTTACCATTGTGTTTACCTTCTTCCCTGTTTTCGTACGTTTGGGTGCAAGAAAACGCTTTACCTATCAGGTAAAAATTTAAAATGTGCAATGTTAAGAAGTTAAAAAATTTACAGTTCCAAAAATTGTAAAAACTGAAATTTCATTTAAAATTTGTTTGTGATGGGTCTTAGAATAGGAATGTTGAATCCTCGTCGTACGCTAATAGGAGGCGTTCAGAAGTCAGTCTGATGAACTCCATCCAATAAAAATGTACATTTTAAAAAGTTGTCTAACTTTAATCTACTTTTTTTTAACTATTTGGAAAATATAGTTGTTGTTCTCGGTAGAGAATTGAAAAATCTAAAGTATATCTGAGTCTTTTTATTGGTTGAATTCCGCAACTTATTTAATATTATTCGTTTCCTTATTGGTCCAAGCTTAATTTTCCAAAACGGAATACTTCTGTTTTTAGCACTTTCCAACAAAGTTGAAAAGTACTTATGCATTCGTTTTGTCTGGCCGTCTGTCCGCGCTCTAACTCTCGTAAATATACTCGAATTACCCTGAAATTTTTGTATGTTATTGACATTTACCCTAGCACGAACCCTATTGAAAATGAAATTTCTACTATGATTAGTTTATTTACAGGGAGAGTCAAAATTTTTCCATTACATTACGGTCTATGGGGAAAAATCGTTTCAAAGGCGTTTTAAAGATGTTACACCCTGTCAAACATATTAAAATTTACATACATTTAAGAGGTGCACTAAAATATGCATTCTATAAAATATGGGGTGAAAATATAGCTATTATTAATTTACAGGGCCACACAAAAGAATTCCATTGGATACTGGCGAAGGGGGGGAATAGCGTGCGACATTTTAAAAATATATTAAACTATTTCATGTATAACAAAATTGTTATAAGTCACTGAGGCTTAATATAAATTATACTATACTGCCTTGCATAATATGAAGTACATTGCATTTACAGGGACACACAAAAGATTTCAAATAGTATATTCCTTCCGACGGACTGTATATGTTTCCGATGATGGCTGATGGATGTAATACATTTTAATTATGATATACGCATTTAAGTTTCACTAAATCTTTATACATTATAAGGGTGCGTATAAATGTTATATGGGTATAAGAGCTCGCCAACGTTACTGAGTATGAGCGTAAATTACTTAAAGGTAGTTCTTAAATAAGGTATACATTTTTAAGCTGAACTCCATTCAATTTACAAAGAAATGTTTGCAAAATATAGATAAAATGATATACAAGGCCACGCAAAGAATTGTGTACATGGGCACCTATGAATAATAATTTATAACAATGTGATTTCAGTTGTTTTAGAAGTGTTTTAGTTTAAAATGAATTTTAGCTTCTTACTGACATGTAATAAAAGTACAAGGTAAATTACAGGGCTGAACAAAAGTTTTCAAGCATGTTTCCCATTTATTAGTACAAATTGCTCAGAAAGAAATTTTAAGTTTTTTTTTTCTTGCTAAACTAAATTTTCCCATTTTATAATATGTCTATCAACTGATAGATCAAATACAGGGCTGTTCAAAAGTATTGAAATACATATTTGGCTATATAACCTTATTTCCCTAATTAACGAAGTTTAGTTAAAGATTTCATGAAGTGTTGGAAAGTGCTTCATAATCTATGCTCAACGTATGATTTTTCTTACTTGTTGCATTTTATTAGTTTTTTGATTGGTCCAAGTTTAATGTCCAAAAACTGAATACCTCTGTTGCCACAATGACAAAAAGAGTAATAAAAACTTTCAAAAAAATTAATAATTAAAAAACAAATTGTGATAGAGATTTCAAATAAATTTCCTTAAAAAGTGCATTTTTTTCTCTACGCAACGATGTAAAAAGTTAAAATGTGCGATATGTTAAGAAGTTGAAAAATTTATGGTTCCAAAAATTGTAAAATTGAAATTTCATTTAAAATGTGTTCGTGATGGGTCCAATTGTGAATGTTTAATCCATGTCGAACGTAATAGGAGGTGTTTAGAAGTCCGTCTGATGATTTCCATCCAATAAAAATGCACATTTTAAACAGTTAAAGTTCTCTATCTATTTTATATGTATCATTAAAATCTATAATGATATACATAAAATCTTACTGACAATTTTATTTCCTTCTCTCCAAGCTCAAAATTCTTAGAGCATACGAGTTTCATAACTATAAGAACTAATAAATTTAAAATCATTAAAAAAGGTAAAATTTATAATTTATTTGAATTATTACAAATCCAATTAAATAAATTCATAACGAAACCAAATTATAAATTAATATAAAGTTAAAATATATATATATTGTAAATTTAAAAAATGTGTTGGATTTCAAAAGTAACAAATTTATGAAAATCATTTGAAAATTTTCTACCTTAACTTTTTAATAATATCGCTAATTTGTAGTTACAGTAAAAAATCTTTAATAAATCTCCTCTCTTCTGTACTTTTTACTTTGTCACCTTTCTTCCACCAAGATACAGTGTCTCACATAAGTGATGGGACACTTGTGCTTTACAAAAGGAAACTAATCAAATAAATTAAAAAAAACATGTGCACATTTTTTTGTGGGTGTGTTTCATACTTATATTTAGTAAAGATTATTAAATAACATACATTTTGTCAAAATATTAAAATATTAATTTAATAAAAATACAAATGTTTAGAACGGAGCAAAAAATAGCTCACATAAGTCATGGGACACCATTATATATGCAACAAAAATCGTCTGAAATAAGCAATAAAAATATTTTTGGGGTTTTATTTTTACTTAAAAGCAATTGGCACTAATTTATAAAATCGTCTGCAGTATTTCTCTCCAGTTTGTTTTGGAATTTTTGTGCTTTTTAGCTCTGTGTAGCCATGAATGCTAAACGAAAAGAAACTTCTCCTGAAATTCCAAAAATTAGTTATTAATTTGCATATTGAACATGGAAAATCTATTAGAAAAACTGCTGAAACAGTTAACTTGAGTCGTTCAACAATTTTCAATATCATTAAACGATATAAAAAGAATCATATGATTCAGGATAAAAGAAGACCTGGCCGACCATCAAAGCTATCCAATGGAATAAAGCGAATTATCGTTCGAAATATTTAAAAAAAAAAAATCCAAGAAATAGTGCTTCAAAAGTTGCTGCTGATTTACAAGCATTATATGGAATAATTGTTAACCCTGAGACTATTAGAAGGTAATTCGATCTGCTGGATATCACGGTAGAGTAGCCAGGAAAAAATTCTTCGTAAGTGAAAAGAATAGAAAACTCAGACTAGCTTTCGCAAAATCCAACATAAATAAGAATTCTGATTACTGGAATAAAGTTATATTTGCTGATGAGAGTAAATTTAATATATTTGGTTCTGACGGTAGAATCTTGGTGTGGAGAAAACCAAGGGAAGAATTTCGCAAACAGAACTTGGTACCAACAGTAAAACATGGTGGAGGAGGAGTTATGGTATGGGGGTGTATGTCGTCCGCTGGAGTTGGTAATCTTGTTTTTATTGACAGTATAATGGATCAGTACAAGTATATTGATATTTTAAACCAAAATTTGAAATCTTCAGCACGAAAATTGAACCTTCATAACGATTTTAAATTCTACCAGGACAATGACTCCAAGCACACTGCTCTGAACGTTAGACTCTGGCTGCTATATAACTGTCCTGAAATAATAAAAACACCACCACAATCTCCAGACTTAAATCCCATAGAGAATATTTGGCAAGAATTGGAATCAAGAATTCGCAAACACACCATTTCTTCAAAACAGCAACTAAAATCGGTGCTTCAAGAAGAATGGGGTAAAATCACTCTAGAAATCACAAAAAAATTAGTCGAATCCATCCCAAAAAGATTAAATCATGTTTTAAAAGTAAAAGGAAATCCAACAAAATATTAAAACCTTTTAAAAAGTAAAATTTTTGTATAAATATTTGATGGAAAAGTAAGTCTCCCATCACTTATGTGAGCCATTTTTTGCTCCGTTCTGAACTATTGTATTTTTACTAAATTAATATTTTAATATTTTGACAAAATGTATGTTATGTAATAATTGTTACTAACTTTAAATATGAAACACACCCAAAAAATTTTTGCACATGTTTGTTTATTTATTTTATTGCAGTTTCTTTTTATAAAGCACAAGTGTCCCATCAGTTTTGTGAGACACTGTATAATGTTTAAAATCATACATACATATATAATATATATATATATATATTATATAAATTATATAATCTACATAGCTTTCTCATGATTCTTTAAGTAGCAGAATGGTATCGAAACGCAGACACATCTTCCCCCACCCCTTTCTCATAAATTAATGGAAATTAACTTCTTTCTGTAGAAATCACTTTTGCTATTGATCCCTATCTTAAACAAATTAAAAAAAATAAATAAATAAGTATATTGAAAAAGAAATTTTTCTTTTTTTCTCCGCCCATCATATCTAAATTCTCTACATTCACAGTTTTCGCCAAGCAAAATACCTTCCCGCCAAGAAAAGTCTCTTTGGCATAGAAAGCTCTGACCAATCAGATTACAAGATACACACTGGGACTGATTGCGGTCGCAGACGGTCGTTATTGTATTAACTCAATGGTTTTAAATCAGTATTTTACTTATAGTAGTTGGCAACAGTCGTTAATGAAATCAAAACTGTGGACTGTGTGGTATGTTTTGATTATTTTTTGTGTTGATTATGATGATTTATTTGATGACTACGCCAATTTTATGAATTATTTTACTTCACATTAGTCTGCAGTAATTAAGACTATTTTACTACGAACACATATCACTCAAAATGTTGGTAGATAAGGTCTCATGCAGCCTGTATTTACAGATGTTGAATTGTGATTCATTTCCTTTCGGATTATTTGGAAACTTTCAGTAAGTATGTAGTTCAAGTATTATTTATTTTTAATTTCTACAGAATTACTAAATGTGCTATTATTATTTTTCTTAAAATGTTCCTTTTTTTGTAGTGCCCTACTAATTGATTTTCAGCATCGAGCATGACCTAAGATACGTTGTTTTCGTTTTTTTTTTTTTGATCGAATGACATCATCGTCTGTGGTTTCTACAGTATCGAAATAGGTACACCCTGTTTATAGGGTCTTAAGTAGTGGATTTCTTAGAAAAATTCATTACAATCCTATATTTATCTGATACATTATGTTTTGTATTATGATTTATTTATCTCTATATGCTATAGTCAGAGTTCCCTCTAGACAGTTTGAAGTAGTGTGCTGCGTCTTCCCTGTCCTTTAATTTACTAAATAGCACTCTATTTGCACCCCCCCCTCTTTTAAAAAAATTAGCATACTTCTTGCCTTTTATCCAGAAAATTATTTCTTACTCATTAATTGTTTTAAATAAATTGTTTGCATGGTGAAAATTTCCTCCTTGTTGTTATGCAAAGTCTCCTGAATTTTAAGTAATAAAAATGGCCTTAAAAAATAAAAAATGCCTAAAAAAACCAAAAAAGTACACATTTGAATCTAAAAAAAGTGCCTTTTTTCCACCAGCCAGGGCTCGAAATGGAAAATTTCACGAACCGGAACGCTATTTCAAAATTACAATGGAAAATTTCACGAACCGAAACGCTATTTTTCAAAATTATTTTTGATTTTTTTTTTTTTTTTTTTTTTTTTTTTTTTTTTTTTCAAAGTATAGCTAAATTTATTTTTAACTTGACAAAAACAATTTTTAAAGGTTACATTGAACAGAATATGCTATATACATGTAAAATAATATGTTTGCGATACAAAAAACGCCGATATTTTTTTCCTTTTGCCGGAAAACAGCATGCGGAATGTAAACGGTCCGTGTCTTCAGTAAGGCCAAAATTTCCATCTCCATTATATCAAAAAATTAAATTTTAAAAGTCTGGATGTGGAGAGTCACATTTATACAGCGATTTAAGTTTAAAAAGGCTGTTTTTTTTTCCTTTGCCGGTAACTAAATAGTAACTAAAGTTTAAGATTAGATGTAAGTTCATTGAAAGGAACAGGAGTGCTGAATGTAAACAAAAAGATAAAAGATTAAATTATATTTCACAGGCAATATGTAGTGCAATTTCTGCACATGTTTTATCAGAGTGCAAAATATTTCCCATTGATATTCCATTTAATCTCTGCAAATCAAAGTCAACTGGAGGATCGACAAATGGTCTTTGTTGTTTCACAATTTTATACACAGTTCTAAAAAGCTTTTCTGTATTCGAAAATTGCGGTTTGTTCATATTTTCAATGTGATTATCAATTTCTTTTTTAGCTGATTTTTCCAAAATTTCTGCACCTTTTTTATGTGCATCAATGTTTTTGTGTTCGTATATCTTTTTTTCAAACTGGATTGTACCGAGCCTGCCTTACCACTTGGCGTGACAGAACAATTTTGCCATACTTTCGAAAGTCTTAAATTTCTATCACTAAGTATTCCTAAATCTTTTACTTTTCTGCAGATTAAACAACCTAATCCACCATTGTCTACAATTAACCAAGTATTATTATCTTACAATCGTTTTAGTTTTTCTTCTCTCAAAAAGTCAGGCAATTCAACGTTTTCACTTGGTACATTTTCTTCTAGATTCAATTTCTGCTTTTTGGTGGTGGAGTAGCTTCATCTGTTTTGCAATCATTTTTGCTGCTTGTTCCAGAGTTTCTCCCCAGGTTTTAAAATGGGCAAGGTTTCTGATTGTTCTGAAAAGAGCAGTTTTTACATTTTTCAGGGCACTTTTATAGAGTTGAACCTAGAATCTAGCGGTTCAAAAATCATGAAAAAGCAGAAAATTCGTCAAAAAATCGAGAAAAAAAAAAAACAAAAATTTCGCAAAAAAATTGAACAAAAAGAAAAAAAGATAAATTTTGCTAAAAGATCGCGAAAAAACGGTCGATTTTGTTAAAAGATCGCAAAAAAGCAGCAGATGTTGTAAAAAGATCTCAAAAAACTGGCAAATTGTCTAAAAAATCACTAAAAAACGACAAATTTCGTGAAATCGCAAAAAAGGCAATTATTGTTAAAAGTTCGTTAAAAAACGGCAATTTTTGTTAAAAGATTGCGAAAAAACGGCCGATTTTGTAAAAAGATTGTTAAAGGGCGAGCCTGATTTATTGAAAAAGACATAAATAAAAGAATATTTGTGTTGGATACAGGGTTCTTTTTGTTTCATAAACGGGTGCTTTAAGGATTCACATTTAGAAAGTTTTGGACAGTCAAAAGAGGATTGTGAACAGGGGGAGAGGGGAGAGAGAAGGAGGAGGTTGCCCCGGGCACAGAAATTTAGGGCGTGCCAAATTCATACCACAAATGACATTTTTGAGCTGTCACAAGAAAAAGTTGGGAGAGGGAGAGGCCTCAAATTCTAATTATGCCCCGGGTGCAATTTTCTCTTCACACGCCTTGATTGTGAAGCTGTAAAAATCCGCTTTTTGAGCATTAAAAACACAATTTTGAAGCAGGAAAATTAGTTTTTAGAACAGAAAAATTCACTTCTGGCATTAAAATTTTTTTTTTGTGTGTGTCTCTTTGACAAAATTTGCATTTTTTCGCCATCTTTTGACGAAATCTGCCGTCTTTTCGGGATATTTTGACAAATTTTGCGTTTTTTTCGCAAATTTTTGGCAAAATTAGCCGTTTTTCGCAAATATTTTGACAGAATTTTCCATTTTATTGCGATTTTTGGACGAAATTAACCATTTTTTCAAGAATTTTACCGGAAATTAGTCGTTATTTCGCGATTTTTTTTAGTGAAATTTGACTTTTTTTCGCAACTTTTTGACGAAATTACACGTTCTGTGGGGCGCGTAAGAGACATTTTTTGGACGATATTTAGCATAATTTCACAAACCGGAACGATATTTAGCACAATTTCACGAACCGGAACGATATTTTTCATAATTTCACGAACCGGAACATCGTTCCGGTTTGCTCCGGTACATTTCGAGCCCTGCCACCAGCAGTACCCTGCTCCTTTTTAAACCTGAGGAAAAGTCTGTCATAAGCAGTATTTTCACTGCTGCTCACCATTGCATCAAATTGCGACAAAATGTATCATTTGGCAAGTAAAAAAACAATCAGACTCGCCAAATTGCACATTTTAAAGTGCTTTTTTTAGGGGGGGGGGATAGCAATACCAATGAGATTGTTATTCACCTTCCTATGCGATTGAAGTCACTTTTCATCTGCAATCGCAACAGGCATTTGCATTACTCTATTTATGGAGATAAACTCAACACCAATTTAGTTTAGCAATAGCCAAAGAAACTTAAAGTGTTATACAATTAATATTATCTATTATCATTTAATCACTTTCTGTGAGACAGTAAAATCACAAACAAAATCATTCGCATCCAATGCAAATAAATAGAAGAAAGTTTTGTTGGAATGCGGTGTTGAATTTACCAAGTGCAGTCTCAGTACTGTTTATTAGATGTGTGCAAATTACCATTTACCATTTAAAAAAAAAAAATTTGTACTTACATATTAACGCCATCACAGCAGAAGCAGGGTTAGAAATTGGGAATTTTAAGAAGGGTGTCAAATGACGCGTGCAATTTTTATTTTTATTTTTTTTTTTTAGGTGCCAAACGTCATTTTGTGGTTGCAATTTTATGCTTCATTATAATTTCTCATTTCTTTTTGCAACCACGATAATAATATTGTTTCTATTTTTATATCTTAAGGCAGGGGGAGGGTGAATATATACATCGTTGCCACTCCACCTGGAGTACCGGGAAAACACAGGGAATTTTAAAATCCCCTCCCAAAACAGGAAATTTTGAAAAAATCTGGAAAATGCTGATAAGGTTTTGGTGTGAACTGCCCTATACAGGCCTCGGAGCGAGTCGCTAAACTCGCTTTTCTCGCTGTTTTTTTGCATTTGTCTCTTTTAGTCTATATTTTTCAGATTTAGTCTCTTTTTTAACTTTTTTTTTGTTTTTTAATGTTACTTACCCATCGATCGATCGCAGGAAAAAGATCGTAACTTTCCTCATTTGATAGCGGGAAAAACATCGCGAAATTCAACAATTTGTTGTGAGAAAATACAGTCGGAAACCGGCAGAAAATCGTGGATTATGTTAATCTGTCTTAGGATGAAACCATGAAATTCCGTGGAACTATAGTGAAACTTAGTTGCGGAAAAAAGTATACCAAATTTCCCGGGAGCAGAATCAGCGCAACGCTGCGACGCACGTCGCAGACTCTTTTAGAAGGTCCACAGGCTATTTTTCAACTGTTAAAAATTTAGCAAAAATTTCGGTCCTAAATCCAAAAATTCGGACATAAAAGTGTATCGCGAATTTCGACAAACAGTCTTCGAAAAGAAATCTATTTCGTCATAGATCGCGAAAAACACGCGAATTATTCAAAAGATCGTGAAAAAACGACAAATTTCCTAAAAAAAAAAACATTCAAAACATCGTGAAAAAAACGGCAAGTTTCTTCAAAACATCGCAAAAAAACGGCAAATTTCTTCAAAAGATCACGAAAAAACGGCAGTTTTCGTCAAAAAAATCACGAAATAATGGCTAATTTTTTCAATAAATTGCGAAAAACGGCAAATTTCGTTAAAAACCCGAAAAAATTGGCAAATTTCTTCAAAAGATCACAAAAAAAGTCATTTTTCTTCAAAGAATCACGAAAAAAATAGCAAATTTCTTCAAAAGATCATGAAAAAAGGCAAATTTCTTCAAAAGAACGCGAAAAAACAGCAGTTTCGTAAAATGATCACGAAACAACAACGAATTTCTCCGAAAAATCGTGAAAAAACGGCAAATTTCATCAAAAAATCACGGAAAAACGTAACATTTCTCCCTAAAGTTAGCAAAAAAAGGCCAACGTCTTCAAAAAATCACGAAAAAAACGACAAATTTCTTCAAGAGATCGCGAAAAAACGGCAAATTTCTTCAAGAGATCGCAAGAAAACGGCAGTTTTCATCAATAGATCGCGAAAAAAATGCAAATTTCGCAAAATGCAAAAAACACAAATTTTGTCAAAGAGGAGCCCCCCCCTCTTTAGGACAATGTATGAGACGTTAAAAATTCTGAGAACAAAGGCAACTTCTTTTTTAATGTATATTTTTCTTTTATGTCTATCACAAATACTTGAAGGTTTGAGTGCAAATAATGTAATGCGAGGGATTGGCCTGCAGACTGTTTAAGTTTTTATATTTGTTGCAGACTGCAGAAAAGAATTCTGCTGAATGGCCAAATTTGTCTCTCTTTTGCAGGAGAAAAAATTCTAAATTTCGTCACTCTATCGTGGAAAACCATTACGAAATTAGTATATCGTTTACGGGCAAGAATCGCAAAACTTTTCTGCCGGACACTGAAAAGAAAGTGAATTTGGTCTATCTATGGCAAGATAAAAACGCGAAATTCAATAATCATTCGAGGGGTAAAGATCATAAACTTCGTCATTCGGTCGCAGGAAGAATATCACGATTTTGTCATTTTCACGAGAAAAAAAGCGTATAATCCGTCAATCAGTGGCAAAATCATTGCAAAATTTGTCAGTCGATCTTGTGAAAAACAATTGAGAAATTCGTCAGAGGATTGCAGGAAGGAATCTCAAAATTCTTATTTTGGTCGTTACATATTCAGGGATCACTTTTTCGACAAACGGCAGAATTTCATGTTTTTTAATTTTTAAGAAATATATATTAATATATATAGAAATATTCATAAAATGATCACTGGCAAAACTGCGATTTGAATTAATTGATCACCGGAAAAAAAGACTATTTTCATTAAACAATCACAAAATCAAGCCGTGATTTTCACCAGATGATTCTGAAATAAAATCGTTATTTCTAAACAATCCCAAAATAAACTTGTGATTTCTGCCATACGATTGGGGGGGGGGGGGGGGGGAACTCTCGAGATTTGCGTCAAACGATCCCAAAATAAGACTGAGCTTTCGTCAAATGATCGTAAAATCGAAAAGGATATTCATAGATGCCATAGAGTACGGTATGGTCAGTAGTACAATGCACAGAAGAGTACAATATACGGATTTTGTTCGAAGTGTACAGTTATACTAATGAACAATACGATTGTACAATTTTGCGTGCGGAAAAAATAATCGCAGAGAAATGCAAATTTTGTGAAAGGATCGCCGAAAAAAATTGCAATTTCTTTACGCGATCGGTAGTCAAAATTTGCAATTTTTTTCTGTAATCGTTTATCAAAATACAGTAAATGATAATTTTTTGGGCCATTGTTTTAGAAATTTGCTTTTTACTGCGTTTATATGACAAAATTTGTCATATTTCCCACAATCATTTGCCAAAATTTGCGATTTTTCGGTGATCAATTGGCAAAATTCAAAATTCTTTCGCGTTTATTTGCCGAAATTCATCTTTTCCATGATCGCAGAAAAAAATCGCGAATTTTGACAGTCGATCATTTTTCAAAATTCGTGATTTTTTTTTCTTTGCAATCACGATTTTTTTCCGTGCGATTTTGCAAATGATCGCAGGAAAAAAATCACAAATTTTGTTACATAAACACAGAAAAATAGTAAATTTCTGCAAACAATGGCAAAAAAAAAAATTGGCAAATAAAAACCAAAAAAAAAAAAAAAATCACAAATTTTATTGAAAAAAAATTGCAAATGTTAGCGAACAATCGTGGAAGAAAAATCGTGTACTTCCGTAAGCAATAGTGTGGAAAAATCACAATTTTCATATTAATATGCGGCAATTGGTAGCGGGGGAGGGGGGGATCGTTAATTTCGTCAAATGGTCTTGGAAGGAAATGTAGTATGCCAGTTAAATGTACCCTAAAATATCCAAAAAACTTTGTGTAAAATATTACTTAGCACCAGTACAACCCCTGATTTTACTTTTTTCACCAACACCATTTGATAAATTTCAACATTCTTTTCCTGAGATAATTTGACAAACTTCACTGTTTTATACTGTAACTGATTTTCGCACATTTTAATGTAACCCATTGACAGGCATCCTTGATTTTTTTTATGGCTTTATTCTATGAAATTCATTATTTTTCTGGCGACTAGTTAATAAATTTCACTATTTATTTCCGTGACCTTCGACAAAATTAGCAATTATTTGTATGATAGCTCGAATTTCGCAATCATTTAATGAATTTTGTGATTCATCCCTCTTAGTGACCCATTTGATGAATTTTACAATGTTTAACACAAGATCCATTTGACTAATATCGTGATTTTTTTTCAAGGCCATCTGATAGTTTTCGTGATTGTTTTTAGCTTAAGAACATTTGACTAATTTCTAGAATTTTTTTCCCGAGATCATGCGACAAATTTTATGATTTGTTTTTTGAGACAATTTGATGAATTTCACTATATTTCCTGGAATTTCATGATTTTGTCCCTGTGATCATTTGGTGAATTTCTGATTTTCTTTCATGATGAATTGTTGCGATTTGAGGTATTTTTCTGCAACCAATCAACAATATTTGAAATTATTTCAAAACCGACTGAAATGCATTGAAAATGTATTCCGCATATTGTGTTAAATCTTAGTGCTTGTCTATATACCAAAAACATTTAAGTGAAGAGAAAAAAATGTTTTTTATTTGGTCTCCTTTCAGTCTCTTTTTTTAAATTTTGGTCTCTTTTTTTTGCGATTTAATCTCTTTTCTCTCTTTTTTAAGAGTGACTCAGCGGTCCTAGGCCTGCCTATAGGTGGCGCTGCTATGCTACATTTTGCACGATTTTTGCGATAGCTATATCTCAAGAACTAATGCAGAGAACTTCATCAAATTTTAGATTCTGTTACACTAGAATATATAACATAATTAGACGCTGATTACATTTTGGTATTAACCTTGCAACAGGTGGTGCAGCTATGCTGCATTTTGCACGATTTTTCCGATGGCTATATCTCAACAACCAACGCACAGAATTTCATCAAACTTCAGATTTTGTTACAAAATGACATATAATTACACGATGATTACGTTTTCTTATAAATCCTTCAACTGATGGTGCTGCTGTGCTATATTTTCACGTTTTTTTTTAAAAACTAGCTATATCTCAAGAACTAATGCACAGAATTTCATCAAACTTCAGATTCTTTTACACCATAACATAATTAGATGCTTTTTTACATTTTGGCATAAATTGTCCAAGATAAGGTGTTGCTGTGCTGCATTTTGCAAATTTTTTGTTATAACTATATATCTCAAGGAACTAATGGACGAAATTCCATCAAATTTCAGATTCTGTTAGGTCTTGACATCAATAGATGCTTATTAAGTTTTAGTATAAATTACCCAACATGAGGCACTACTAAGCTCATTTTCTCAGAATATTAATTAAATTTTGCGTTTTAGGTTTTTCGGAAACCAGAATCTTATTAGGCTAGGTCAAATGTTCGAGGAAATTCGATAGTGGGTAACTTTGGGGTCATCATGTTTTTTTTTTAAATATTAAAATGTACTTATGAGATAGAAGAAAGTTTCGGGATTGACACATCCAACTAGTTTTAATACGGGTCGTGTTTCGTCTACTCTTTTGCTGTGGGTCGGGTTTGGGTCCAGTTAGCTTCCATCTTTTTTGCTCCTGGTCGGGTTAATTTCTACTTAGGTTGTGTTTGGGTCCGGTCGACTACAACATTTTGTTGTTGGTAAGGTTGACATTTACTGTTTAGCTGTGCTTAGCGCATTTGGGGCAGTTTGACATACAATTCTGATTTGGGGCAGTTTAGGATTTGGTTTTTACTATTGCGAGAAGGGTTCCGGTTAGGGATGGGACGAATATTCGGCCACTATTCGGTATTCGGCCCTTTTGCCGAATATTTGGTTGGCCGAATATTGAAGGCTTGTTAACCGAATACTTCGGCCGAATACTTCGGCCGAATACCTGTAGCCGAATATTTAGAGATATCTTGCCGAATACTCTAAAATCTCACCGAATAGTGAAAGATATTTTGCCAAATAAATTTCAGGTTTAAAGAATTTCATTCTTGCAATTTTTTTTTCTCTAATCCAAATCGGCTACTTCATTTATGAAGTCATTCTCACTCTTACTTACAAAATATAGAGTTATTCAGATACTAAAAAATATACATACAGCCTTTCTGTATTTTCTATAAAAGTTAGTGATATTCTAGAAAATGCTGCCCAAGTTGGAGATTTAATTGTACAGGAAATGTCATCATTAGAGAATGATATATTACAATTCAAGATATAAAAACACTGCCTTATTCTAAAACGCTCGAATATTTATTAATGTCTGCAAAATCCATGCACATATAAAAAAGGCTCTTATGAAATTCATAACTTATTTTCTATAAAGTAAGAAATGAAAAAAAATTATTCACTAGGTGTGTTAACGAAGATTCAATTTCAAAATTAAATATAATATATCACCATTCCAAATACAACGGTACATCTGAAAGCAGAACTGGTGTCAAACTCGATACACATTAGATGACAACTTGCTTTATGAAGATGGTTTTATAAATATTTTAATATAAATTCTAAATACTCAACAAAATAATTTTTTCATTCTATAGTTTTTACATTTAAATAATTATTTGCATAATTACTGACTTAAATATGTAACATGTATATATTTTTAATTTAATCTTCCTTCCTTCATGTTGTTATAAATTTCTGGTTATCCTTTTAATGCTTGTTGAATAAGTGGAATATTTAAGTTGAATATTGTATGTGCCAATTCAAATGTCAAAGATTTTGTTAACATATGCATTCTACTTTAAGCATAATCTTTTGCTTTAACGTAATTTGTAATTTAAAGCTTGGCATCTGATTTCAGAACAGTCTCATTCTTACAAATTTGCTTATCACTAGGGACACATACTCTAAATGATCAAATTTACATCATTAAAGGTTATTTCAGAAAATATGTCCTTGTGAGTTCTGAGAGAGAGAGAGATTAAAAATATTATTGATTTTGGATGCAAGAAGTATCAATTGATAGCAAAAGTGAAGTACATTTTTCATATTTTAATGGAAATATTTTCCCATCTTGACTTACTGAAAATCAATTTGATGTACATTAGAATAAAGGATATAATGCAATTTCATAATTTTTTTGTGTTAAAATAAGTTTTTCAAATCTAAAAATACATTTAAAAGCACATTTAAGAGTAATAATTATTAATGAGCTCCTATTTTTAAAATTATATATAATCAAAATTTATTTTCTTTATTGGGAAAATTTTTTTACTATTCGGCCTAAAATTTGGCCGAATATTCGGTATTCGGCTATTCGGCCAAATCACTATTCGTCCCATCCCTAGTTCCGGTTGAACCCAAATTGATTGGGGTGGGTCCTTTGATAAAATTTTCGTTCTTTTTTCGCAATTTTTGGACGAAATGAGTGTCTGTTTCACGATCCTTTGAAGAAATTTGTGTTTTCTTCGCGATCATTTTACAAAATTTTATGTACGGTTAGTTTCTATTTTTTGCTGCTGGTCGGGTAAATTTTTACTTTTTGTTGTGAGCCGTGTTTGGATCCAGTTAACGTCTACTACTTGTTGCGGGTAAGGTTAATTTCTGATTTTTTGCTTCCGGACGGGTCTGACTCCAGTTAACAACTATATTTTGCTATTGATCGGGTTGACTTATATTTTTTAGCTGCAATTAATGCATTGGAGCAGATTGTCATACATTACGGATTTGAGTTAGTTACAGATTCGGTTTTTACTCTTGCGAGAATAGTTGACCCAGTTTTGACCGCGATCCTTTGACGAAATTTGTATTTTTCCGCGATCCTTTAACAAAATTAACTTTTATCTGTGAACGTGATCTTTCGAAGAAATTCTGATCAGAGACCGAACGTTTAGCTGCACGGGTCACGATCGGGCCAATAATGTTTTTCATACTATAAATCAGAGACTGACCAAATATTTAGCTTTTATCCGGGCCGAGCCTGTTGACTTAAGTTTAAGATATTTAAAGTTTTTAATTAAGTTTATTAGAATAAAAAGTATTTAAATATTTTTCCCAGTTAGTTTTCCCAGTTTCTCTGCTCAGCCAATAATGCTTAATATTTTTCTAAGAAACTGTAAAAGTTTCAATGAGTTGTTTAAAGTTGTTAAAATGTTTTAAAGTTTATTTAAATATGTATTTAGTTTCAATGTATTGTTTTTGAATGTTAATTACTTACTACAAAGAAGTTGGACTTTAATTGGAGTAGTACAAAGTTTGTACTTTAACTAAGCCTGTCATGCAACATCATTACTTGCTGTGTTGACATTATAAAAATGGTTGGTTGGACTCATGGTTGAATGGATGAGTAGTATGGAAAATCTTCAGGTCAGTTAACTTGCAGTTAACTGGTTTTGCAGCTTCTCCTTTGCCAATTAAATTTGCATATTAATCTTTAACTGTATATTTTAACCTCTTTTCTTTTGTATTTAAGCCAGGAGTCTGTTTTCTGAGCAGCAGTCTTGGTAATGCTTTGCATATAGCAGCATGAGAAGGAGTGCAGTATAGAATGCACTTGTTATAGCTCCTTGTTGGCTGATGTTAAATGATATAGTGATGCTGTCAGGCACAGTCATATTTTTATACTTTTAATCACCATTTTTAGCCATGATGAAAGCCAACCCATGCAGTTTAAGGATTATTTTAATTGTTTTTATTAACCACTTGTTACTGAATTAACCCATTTGTTTTGAATTAATAAACTTGTTAAAGTTCTACAACTTGACCTCTTCAATTATGGCTTTATACACCAGAAGTATAGACTTAGAAATGATTACTACCTAGAGCAGACCCAACAGACTGGTAGCAGAGCGTGGTTTGTCCCGCTCTGCTCTGGGTCGTAAAGATGGCTGCAGTGAATGAAATGAACTTTTCTTCTTTTGCATTTCCAAAATTAAATAGAGAAAACTTCAAATCATGGAAGTTCAATGTCAACTTGTATTTGATCAGCCAGAACTTAGCCGAATTTACTTCTGATAAAGTGGCTGGGGAAATTTCGAAAGAAACTAAGGATGCTGCTGCTATTGCTAAAGAAAATAAGGCCTTAGCTATCTTATGTCTGAGCGTGGAAGAAAATCTTAAAAGCATCATATATGACGCCAAATCCCCATCAGAAGTCTGGGTGTTATTAAAGAATGTCTTCGAACCATCCAGCCGAGCTAGAATAGCAACGTTGAGAAGGAACTTTATGAGTGTTAAATATAAAGGATCTGAATCAATGGCCACTTATATCAACAGGGTACTAGAAAGTGCAAAGGATTTACAAGCTGCTGGGAAAGAAGTTCCTCCTGATGAAATTACCTATCAGATCTTAGAGAATTTGCCTGAATCCTATGAAAATTTGGTCATCCAACTATATCGCCTGCCTGATAGCGAGTTTACAGTAGAAGAAGTTCGTAAACAACTACTTGCAGAATTTGACCGGCAAAAATCAAAGTTTCCCGAGTCTCCAAGAAATCAAGCTTTGCTATCTGTGCATCGGAATAGAACGAGACGCTGTTATTCATGTGGTAAGCCAGGACATTTAAAAAAGGACTGTAGAATAAATTCCAGACCCCAAAATTGTTTTCAGGCTAAACAGAGAAACAGTCAGTTTCCCAATCAAGCCCATTTTGCCGCAGCAATGATGAGCCAGAACTTGGACTTGGAATTTGTGCTGGATTCTGCTGCTACCAGGGTTGGTATAAAAACCGGTTTTTTTGAAAAAACCCAAAAAACCGGGTTTTTTTGGTTTAAACCAGGTTTTTTTGGTTTAAACCAGGTTTTTTTCAAATCATTATTTAAATCGCATTTCCAAGAAAAATAGCTTGAGTTTTAGAAAGTCATGAGGATTTTTTGTAATTAATAGTTAATTAATGTTAAACATTCACATTAGTATTTATTTTTTTGATAATTAAATAACTAAAGCATAAAAATTTATAATTAAATTATCTTATAAGTTTAGGTTTCTATAGGGAAATATTCATTGTGTGAAAAAAAAAAAAAAAAAAAAAACTATTAATTTATTAGTATACTTATATAAACCTTTTAGATAATAATTTAAGAAATAATTACATGCAGGTTGATAATGAAGGACATAGTAAAGGGCAAACAAACATATTTTACTAAATTAACAGAAAAAAGCTGAAATAGAAAACATTTTCTTGTGCATAATTTAGAAATTATTTACAGTATTAACATCAACAAATGATTATTAATCTCTTACTACATATATTTACTTAAAAAATATAAATATGAATTTTATTAATGCTAAAAAATACATGTGTATTGACTTACTTGATACATCAACGAATGTAATGCTTACACAAATTGAGACGTAGGCTTAGAAAAATTATTATTATTATTTTAAATACAATCTTTATTTTTTCTGTTTCTTTGTTCTTCAAAAGGTGAAGATTTAGCATTAAATTTTATTATCTGTGCAAGCATCGAGTTACATGGATATTTTTGTTTTGTAAAATTTAATGTATCCTTTTTTTCTTGTTCACATAGTTCACTTTGACTGTATTGTGGTTCAAGCATGTATACCTAAAAGGACATGGGTGTTAGGGTTATTTTATACCTGGACTAAAAAACTATGAGACTTCTTTATTGTACATTTTTTTTTCTCTTAATATTTTTTGAAGACCTGTCCAATTATAAACTGCATTAGTAATGGAACTTATTACTTTAGATATTATCCAGGGCAACTGCAATAGAATTTAACAGTTTAAACATATCTTCAACATTTCTTTTAAAATAAAAATTAGAGAGATACGAGCTTTTGATATTTTTATCAATAACATTCCTATTTTCTACACAAATTTTAAGTGGGGCAATTTTTAAGGTAAACATCTAAAGCATCTGAAAATGAATCACACCTAGTATTATAAGAAAGAGCTACTTTGACAGCATTTACATTGCATGCAATTTTTACATTTGGCTCTTAAACATGTTTTTGATGTATTTCTTACTCCCTCAAATGAAAACCAGATTATATTTTCCTTTCTTCTAGTTTTAGACATTCTTTTATTTCAATATATATATAAGTAGCTTTCTTAAAATAAAATACAATACAAAGTAACTAGAAACAGAAAAAAATAATGTAAAAACTGCAAATCCAATCTAAGAAAAACCAAAGCTTACTAAAACCAATAGCTATGGAACAGAGAAAATTCATAGCCAATCATTCATTAGCATACAGAACAAGAGTAACCAATGGAAAGAATGACTTATGATTATGTCATTATTGATGCTTTGATACATGATGCAATCCTTAGTAAATCATAATCAAGCTATCTAAGCAGTCAAATTGCATTTTTGGCTGGCATATGCCATTTTTGCATTTTTTTTTTTTTTTTTAATAAAAGGTTTAAAAAAGAATTAAAACTAACTACCTTTTTTTATTCTCCACAGTTCACTGTAGAAAAATATTTTGCCTTGTCAATTTATAGCTAGTAAGAAAAATTAGATTGATTAAAGATGTTTGTCACTTTAAAAATTTAATTTGTCTTTAGCTTTGCTTGTAGCTACTCCATAACTTTGATTTTGCACATTTTAATAATGTGTAAAATAAATGAAAACATTAGGGAAAAGGGAAAAAAACCAAATTAAAAAAAACCATCATGGTTTTTTTAAAAAAACCACTTGGTTTAAACCATGGTTTAAACCACGGTTTAAACCAGCCTGGTTTAAACCAAACAACCCTGGCTGCTACAGATCACTTCTGTAGAGAAAGAGCTGTGTTCCAGGACTTTCGAGAATTAAAGAGCCAAGCAGTCACTGCCAAGGGTACTGCCAAGATTGCTGGTATCGGTAATATAAATTTGTTGATAAATTCAGGTACTGTTCCTTTTAATTTGGTTCTTAAGAATGTTTACTATGCCCCAGATATGTGTCGGAATTTGATTTCTGTAAGATGTCTGTGTTTTCAAAATTTAAATGTTAATTTTAATCGTAATCAAGCTACAATAATTGATGAAACTAATGATCAAATTTTAAATGTACCTTTACAGAATAAGTTTTATTCTATTTATGCAAATTGTAAAAATGAATCTGCAGGTGTGCATATGGTTAAAAATAATATAGTTAATTGGCACTTGCGTTATGGGCACCAAAATTGTAGGGCTTTATCAGAATTTGCTAAGTCGGGAAATGTCTTTGGTTTAGAAAAACTATCTGGTGTGGCAAAAGAATGTGAATCTTGTAATTATTCAAAAAGTAAGCGGGCAAGTTTTCAGGAAAGGGACATAAATTCATCAGAAATTCTGGAACTTTGTCATTCGGACATTTGGGGACCTGCACCAGTTCAATCCCTCGGTGGTGCTAGATATTTTTTAACTATCATAGATGATTTTTCGCGATATGCATTTGTGTACTTTTTAAGCCATAAAAGCCAAGCATTTAGACAATTTAAGAATTTTAAGGTTTTTGTTGAAAAACAGACAGGTAAAAAGATAAAACGACTTAGGACTGATCGTGGGGGCGAATTTAGCTCTAATGAATTTGAGAATTTCCTCAGAGAAGAGGGTATAAAACGTGAATTTACGAATGCTCATTCTCCGGAAATGAATGGGGTTTCGGAACGCTATAATAGAAGCATTATGGAAGGGGTTAGGTCTCAATTAGAACAAGGAAATTTACCACCGGAATTGTGGGCAGAATTGGTGAATACACAAAATTATCTAAAGAATAGATTCCCCCATAGTAAGTTGAAAGGAAAAGCCCCATTGAACGTTTGGCGAGGTAAACCTTTTTCAGTCGGGCATTTTAAAACTATTGGTAGCACAGCCTATGTTAATATACCTAGCAGATATAGAAATAAGCTAGAAAGGAGGGCCAAAAAGGGAGTTATGGTCGGATATGCTTCAAGCACTTTAGGATACCGAATCTGGTATCCTGGGACCACTTTAGTTGATGAAACTAAACATGTTAGGATTGATGAGGAAAACCCTTATTTTAAATTGGAGGAAAGAGTAAAAATGAAAGGGGAAAGCAATAAAAATTTAGTAAATGTTAAAATTTTAGGAAATTTTTCTGAGGACACTGAGGAAAGTGAAAATTTATCCCCCTCATCTACTGCAGACTGGAAAAGGGTGGTGGTAACCAGAAAATCGGGAAAAACTGCAGGTAGGAAAGATGTTTATTATTATCCAAAAGAGGGAGTAAGGTTAAGAAGTAAAAATGATATTGAAAGGTATTGTAAAGAAAATAAATTAACTTATAATTTAGATGAATTTAATTTTAAACCTTCTTCTGAGGATAAAACTGTAGAGTTATCTGAAAGTCCAGGTGGGAGTGAGGGGGAAGATTCTGAATTAGAAGCTTGTTGTGTGGAAGTTAAAATTCCGTTGTCCTACAAAGAGTCCCAAAAACTGCCTGAGAAAGATAATTGGTTGGAAGCCATGAAAAATGAGTTAAATACCCTCCAAGAAAGAGATGTGTATGATTTAGTGCCCAAACCAGATAAAGTAAAAGTGTTAGGTAGTAGATGGGTTTATGCCACTAAAAGGGATGAAAATGGGAAAATAAAAAGTTTTAAGGCCAGATTTGTGGCTAAAGGATTTAGGCAAGTTGAAGGTATAGATTATTTTGATACTTTTTCTCCAGTTATATCTTTTTCATTGGTTAGGTTTTTCTTTGTAATGTTAGTTATAATAAAGGGCTGGGAACATCAACACTTGGATATTAAATGTGCTTATTTATATGCAAAATTGAAGGAAGTAATTTATATAGATCAACCAGAGGGTTTTGTTGAAAAGGGAAAGGAAAATTACGTGATGAAATTAAAGAAGGCTTTATATGGCTTGTGTCAAGCCGGGCGTGAGTGGTATTTTGAATTAGATGACACATTTATAAAACTAGATTTTGAGAAAATAGATTGTAGTAATTGTATTTATGTCTACAAATCTGAAGTTATTATACTAGTATATGTTGATGATTTGGCCATATTTGCTAAAAATAAAAGTAAATTAAAAGAAGTAATAGAATTAGTAAAATCAAAATTTGAAATTAAAGTACTAGGAAAAATTAAAAACTTTTTAGGAGTTGAATTTGAGGAAATAAACAATGAAATTCATATGCATCAACAGAGATACATTAAAACTTTAAGTGAAACATTTGGAAATATTCCTAGAATAAAATGTAAATTGCCACTCACACCAGGCGTTGTTTTAAATAAAACTTTTGAAGGTGAAGAAGCCAAAAATATCCCATATAGAGAATTAATTGGTAGTCTTTTATTTCTTGCATCAAGGACTAGACCTGATATTTTGTTTTCGGTAATAGCCCTTTCTCAGTTTTCAAGTAACCCCTCTTGGTCACATTGGAAAAATTTATGTCAAATATTGCAATATGTTTTCAACACTAGTAATTTTTCAATTAACCTTTCTAGAAGTTCTAATGATAATTTAACTGTATATACTGATGCTAGTTGGGCATCTGATATTGTGGACCGAAAATCTGTTAGTGGTTTTGTCATATTCATAGATCAGGTACCCATAATATCAGGGTTGTTTGGTTTAAACCAAGTTGGTTTAAACCGTGGTTAAAACCATGGTTTAAACCAATGGTTTTTTTTAAAAAAAAACCATGCTGGGTTTTTTTTCATTTGGTTTTTTTATGTTTTATTTTACACATTGAAAAATGCAAAATCCAAGTTATGCAGAAGCTACAAGCTAAGTTGTAGAAAAATGATGAATTGATAAATTTCTAAAATGATAAATATTTTTAATCAGCCCAGCTTTTCATATAAACTATAAGTCTACATGGCAGAATAACCAATTTTTAAAAAATTAGCTGGTTATAAAAAAATTAGTTTTATTTCTACCTTTTTTTTAAAGGTTTAAATATATGTATAACATTAATTGTAAAACATTCGTAGCAGAAGGGCAAACACGAGTTAAAAATGCACTTTTATTATTTAAATTGTTTGATTAGTTATGATTTACTAATGATTTGATCATTCCTCAAAGCCTCGAATATAACATTCTTAAGTAATTTTCTCCATTGTTTTCTTTTTGTTATGTATGCTATTAAATAATTGGCAGATTTCTGCTCTGTGTTTATTGGGTTAAGCCTTTGTTTTCTCTTGCATTCTTACATTGGGAATGGGGATTTTGCATTATGATTTTATTTTGTTACTAATTAGGTGGCATAATTTAAACCAATTGGTTTTTTAGAACAAATCTTTATAATATTTTCTCATTTTTGTAATTTAAGTGTATTAAATTATTGCATGCAAGTAATTTCTATTTTTAAGTCTTATCTCAGCAGTCACCATGAGACATAGTGAGTCTAGACTAGGCCATGTTAGTATATATGTAGAATGCAAATTTCATGCAATGATGAACATATCTGAAGCTATAAAGAAAACAAATTATGTTATGTTGGAAAAGACAAATGGATTAAAAATATGTAATATTTAGAAAAAAAAATTTTTTTTCCTTTAAGAAATGCAGATTTACAGTTAATAACATAAAATGACCTTTAAGATTTCAATCAAACTCTAAAAGAAAATTTTCTTGATTGGGGGGATTATCTTTAATAATAATAATAATAATAATAATAATAAAGCTCAAGATATAAAGTCAAATAAGAAGACATTGAAAAATTTAGTGCTGGGGAAACACCTGTTTACATTTAATTAAAATACGCAATAAGATATATTTAAATCTTCTATCGCATAACCAACTTAGATCAGCTGAGAAAATCAGGGAGAAAGGGACAAGGCAAGGTTTGTTTGAGAGATAATAGAAAGAAAGTCTCATAAAAATGCCTAAAAATAAGTAATTTTTTGTTTAGACATTTAAAAGTACTAAGAGTTAAAATATAGCATGTAGTCTGATGGCTATTTAAATGCTTTAGTGGAAGACAGTATTTATAAAACTGCTTTATATTTTAAGATCAATGTTTTCAATAATCTAAAAAGCTATTAAATAGGTATTTTTGTTTATTTAAAAAATTTTGTTTGTTGTCTTTTTGTTTGTTGTCTTTTTTTTTTCTTTTACCTGGTAGTTTCAGAGGAGAAATGTCAAATAGTAATAGACAATACTTCTTAAAGTGTGTAGACTCTACTGTTAAATTCAAATCATTCCGAAAATTCTTTATAAAAAGCTTTATTTTCAATAAAATATAATTCATGTAGTCTTCTAACAGAAAAATAAGACATCTCATCTAACAAATATTTCAAAGAAATTATTTTGAATAGCCTTGTGAAAATAATATATATGAAACTGCATCATATTTATATTCTTCATCATTTATAGTCCTATAATTAAAAGATTGTATATTAGGATTTTCAAAGTGTCAATGTTTCATTATGTAAAACATTTTATTTAAGAAAAATAAAGACATAGCTTTTTCTAAAAATGTTTAATATTTAAATGATTTCTATTTTCGACATAACTAATTGTATATTAAATTATTAGATTGATTAGAATTACTTTTAAATCAAGTTATTACTTATGTATCCAAAAATATTTATTTTTATAGATAAATATGCATGTATATGTAATAGGAAATCCTATTTAAAAAAACCCGGTTTAAACCAAAAAAACCATGGTTTTTGGTTTTTTTGAAAAAAACCCGTTTTTTTACCAACCCTGCATAATATGGAACTCAAGTAAACAGAAATGTACTGCCTTGTCTAGCATGGAAGCAGAGTATATTGCCTTGTCAGATTGTATAAAAGAACTTAACTGGATTTTAAGGATCAGAGACTGTTTTTCATTTCTTAATTTAAATCAAAATAAGCCTGATGTATTTTGTGATAATCAAAGTGCAATATGTTTTTCTAAGAATTGTGTTGAAAACAATAGGACTAAATATATAGATACTAGATTTTATTTTGTAAAAGATAATTTAAATAAATTTAATCTTAAAATTGTATCAGGAAAAGCCAACGTGGCTGACATATTCACAAAGGCTTTGCCAAGTGAAAAGTTTTTGTTTTATTGTAAATGGTTATTTGGCTGAGCTAGAGACACTGGGAAAAGGGGGCATTTGTTGACTTAAGTTTAAGATATTTAAAGTTTTTAATTAAGTTTATTAGAATAAAAAGTATTTAAATATTTTTCCCAGTTAGTTTTCCCAGTTTCTCTGCTCAGCCAATAATGCTTAATATTTTTCTAAGAAACTGTAAAAGTTTCAATGAGTTGTTTAAAGTTGTTAAAATGTTTTAAATAGGGATGCACCGGATATCCGGCTCCTGCCGGATATACTGCTTATTCGGCACTCGAACCGGATATTCGTTCCGGCCGAATATTTTAATATCCGGTTGCCGGATAGTAAAACATTTTTTAAATTCTGTTTTTTATATTTAAAAACAAATGTAAAACTAATTTGCTCCTTGCATACCTTATCTTATTAAAAAGCAATGTTAACAAAAATAAATACTTGTATATTTTCACAATTATGAAATTATAACGTTTATATGTTAATGAAGATATATTTAAAGTATGACAATATTTTGTCATAACCTATAACAGCAATTGTAAAAACAAAACTAGAATATGTATTTCAGCTTCACATTTTTTATTTCTCTTAAAAATTGTTCTTAAATTTCAGTAATGAAGTAATTTTACACCTCTCAAAAGTTTTATTGTAATTTTCACCAGTCAAAATTTAACTGCAGTGTTCAATAATTCTGTCATAACTGTAATTGTAAAACCAAAACTAGAATATCAACTACAATTTCAACTTTGTTTTGCTTTCATTTTTTTTTTTTTTTTTTTGGTAATGAAGTAGTAGACTTTTATAGTTCTTCTCAAGTGTTTTGTTAATAACTTTATTATTAATTTGAATTATTAATATCAACAAAAGAGAAAGGTATAAATATCTAATCTAAAAGTTTTATGAAGTTGCTGTTAATACGTCAAAAATCCGAGTCTGAAATGTGTACAATGGGGCCATCTTATAGGTGCTAAAGTATTGAGGATTAAAAACTATGTAGAAAAATAAAGTTTCCAACAAACTAAAGAGTTTATTTAAGAATATTCATACTCCAGATTCAAAGTGTGTTTCTTTAGAAAATCAAGAACAAAATGGTGCTGATAATAAAGAAACCATTCAATTTTTGCTGGAACATCAATTGCACAAGTTAAGCAGTCAACAATAGAAAAAAATTTGGTAAAAACAAAAGAAAAAAATCATTAAATATACAAATTGCATTTTTAAATATAAGCATATTTTAGTAAAAATTTCCAAAACAATTGAACTACGCCTTGTTATATAAGTCACCCGCTCATGTTAAAATTGCAAGTGATATTTTAAATAAAGTTCATTCTGAAACTTGCTCTACAATGCAAAAAGAGCTTAATAGGAAAACTGTAATGCTCACTCAGAGTCAAGAGGAGTAACATACATAACTATCCCATTTTTGTTAATTATGTGTCAATAGGGTAAAAATATTTTTTTCTGTTAGTTAATCGATACAATGCATCTATAAAAACATCAAGGCACTACCTAAATCTGGTGATAGAGACTAAAGAAAGGGTAGAAAAAAATATGCATGTAAAATTAGAAGTTTTATAAGTAATATTGAAAAGGCAAAATATTATTACATTTCAATATTTAATTATTACTATGTTTTTAAGTAACTTTGACTTAAGTGAATTGAAATCTATTAATACTTGCATAATATAAAATTACAATAATTTTTTTTTCTTTAAACAAGCATAAAATTGAAATATTATTAAAATTAAAAATGAGAAATTATTCGGCCGGATACCGGATATTCGGTAAAATTTTGTGCCGGATATCCGTTATTCGGTATCCGGCAAAAATCCACATCCGGTGCATCTCTAGTTTTAAAGTTTATTTAAATATGTATTTAGTTTCAATGTATTGTTTTTGAATGTTAATTACTTACTACAAAGAAGCTGGACTTTAATTGGAGTAGTACAAAGTTTGTACTTTAACTAAGCCTGTCATGCAACATCATTACTTGCTGTGTTGACATTATAAAAATGGTTGGTTGGACTCATGGTTGAATGGATGAGTAGTATGGAAAATCTTCAGGTCAGTTAACTTGCAGTTAACTGGTTTTGCAGCTTCTCCTTTGCCAATTAAATTTGCATATTAATCTTTAACTGTATATTTTAACCTCTTTTCTTTTGTATAAACCCCTTGCACGTGACGTCACATGCTTCATCTGGCGCCCAAACATAAGGCAAATGTGGTGTTTTCACATTTATAAAAATAGTAATTTGCGCTTCATTTTTTAAGTATTTAGAAAAATAATGCAAGAATAAGAAAAATCAAAATTAAACAGAAAGATCACAGTTGCTTTAAACAGCAAACGGGGAGTTATGATGGTTTGTTTGGGCTCCAGATTATGGCGTCATGTGCACCAGATAAGAGGAACAGCCGCTGTTGTGACGTCAATGCAAGGGGTCTATTTAAGCCAGGAGTCTGTTTTCTGAGCAGCAGTCTTGGTAATGCTTTGCATATAGCAGCATGAGAAGGAGTGCAGTATAGAATGCACTTGTTATAGTTCCTTGTTGGCTGATGTTAAATGATATAGCAGGGTTGTTTGGTTTAAACCACGTTGGTTTAAACCGTGGTTTAAACCATGGTTTAAACCAAATGGTTTTTTTAAAAAAACCATGCTGGTTTTTTTAATTTGGTTTTTTTTCCCTTTTCTCTAATGTTTTCATTTATTTTACACATTATTAAAATGTGCAAAATCAAAGTTATGGAGGAGCTACAAGCAAAGCTAAAGACAAATTAAATTTTTAAAGTGACAAACATCTTTAATCAATCTAATTTTTCTTACTAGCTATAAATTGACATGGCAAAATATTTTTCTACAGTGAACTGTGGAGGATTAAAAAAGGTAGTTTTAATTCTTTTTTAAACCTTTTATTTAAAAAAAAAAAAAAAAAAAAAATGGCATATGCAAGCCAAAAATGCAATTTTACTGCTTAGATAGCTTGATTATGATTTACTAAGGATTGCATCATGTATCAAAGCATCAATAATGACATAATCATAAGTCATTCTTTCCATTGGTTACTCTTGTTCTGTATGCTAATGAATGATTGGTTATGAATTTTCTCTGTTCCATAGCTATTGGTTTTTCTTAGATTGGATTTGCAGTTTTTACATTATTTTTTTCTGTTTCTAGTTACTTTGTATTGTATTTTATTTTAAGAAAGCTACTTATATATATTGAAATAAAAGAATGTCTAAAACTAGAAAAAAGGAAAATATAATCTGGTTTTCATTTGAGGGAATAAGAAATACATCAAAAACATGTTTAAGAGCCAAATGTAAAAATTGCATGCAATGTAAATGCTGTCAAATTAGCTCTTCCTTATAATACTAGGTGTGATTCATTTTCAGATGCTTTAGATGTTTACCTTAAAAATTGCCCCACTTTACTTAAAATTTGTGTAGAAAATAGGAATGTTATTGATAAAAAAATTCAAAAGCTCGTATCTGTCTAATTTTTATTTTAAAAGAAATGTTGAAGATATGTTTAAACTGTTAAATTCTATTGCAGTTGCCCTGGATAATATCTAAAGTAATAAGTTCCATTACTAATACAGTTTATAATTGGACAGGTCTTCAAAAAATATTAAGAGAAAAAAAATGTAAATAAAGAAGTCTCATAGTTTTTTAGTCCAGGTATAAAATAGCCCTAACACCCATGCCCTAGGTATACATGCTTGAACCACAATACAGTCAAAGTGAACTATGTGAACAAGAAAAAAAGGATACATTAAATTTTACAAAACAAAAATATCCATGTAACTTGATGCTTGCACAGATAATAAAATTTAATGCTAAATCTTCACCTTTTGAAGAACAAAGAATAAGAAAAAATAAAGTTTGTATTTAAAAAAAAAAATAATAATAATAATTTTTCTAAGCCTATGTCTCAATTTGTGTAAGCATTACATTCGTTGATGTATCAAGTAAGTCAATACACATATATTTTTTAGCATTAATAAAATGCATATTGATATTTTTTAAGTAAATATATGTAGTAAGAGATTAATAATCATTTGTTGATGTTAATACTGTAAATAATTTCTAAATTATGCACAAGAAAATGTTTTCTATTTCAGCTTATTTCTGTTAATTTAGTAAAATATGTTTGTTTGCCCTTTACTATGTTCTTCATTATCAACCTGCATATAATTATTTCTTAAATTATTATCTAAAAGGTTTATATAAGTATACTAATAGATTAATAGTTTTTTTTTTTTCCACACAATGAATATTTCCCTATAGAAACCTAAACTTATAAGATAATTTAATTATAAATTTTTATGCTTTAGTTATTTAATTATCAAAAAAATAAATACTAATGTGAATGTTTAACATTAATTAACTATTAATTACAAAAAAATCCTCATGACTTTCTAAAACTCAAGTTATTTTTCTTGCAAATGCTATTTAAATAATGATTTGAAAAAAACCCGGTTTAAACCAAAAAACCCTGGTTTAAACCAAAAAAAACCCGGTTTTTTGGTTTTTTTCAAAAAAACCAGTTTTTATACCAACCCTGTGATATAGTGATGCTGTCAGGCACAGTCATATTTTTATACTTTTAATCACCATTTTTAGCCATGATGAAAGCCAACCCATGCAGTTTAAGGATTATTTTAATTGTTTTTATTAACCACTTGTTACTGAATTAACCCATTTGTTTTTGAATTAATAAACTTGTTAAAGTTCTACAACTTGACCTCTTCAATTATGGCTTTATACACCAGAAGTATAGACTTAGAAATGATTACTACCTAGAGCAGACCCAATAGAGCCACCACGTGGAAATTTTGTCCAATGCAAACTTCTGGGAAAAATGAAATCGAGACCAGGCTCAGTCTGGAAGAAAAAGAAGCCTGTCCCCACCCAAATTTCCAAAAAAAAGCAAGATCAGGACGTGACCCGATTCAAAATGAGAGAAAAACTTACCCAGTCCAAGTCTCATGGATTTACACTGGTGCGACCCATGATGGGCTCGAGCTTCGCCCCAAGTTATTTCTCGTGAGGATGCATAATGTCACTTTGTAAACCCTTTATTAGCCCAAGGGGGGACTTCACCCCTCCCCCCACCCCTTAGAACTGCCACAGCATACAGGCTGTGTCGATTCCAGATCGAGCGTTTAGCCTTTATATTAGACGGAGCCTGGGGTTGAAAATTTTGGCCTGTGTATACCTCTAGTAGGAAGGAAATCTATGCCAAACCTGACCTGGAAAAACAGTGTGGCTCGATCCATTTCTGCAGAAAAAAATAAGACTCGACCCTACCCGGTTCTCGAACTGTGAAGACCCGACCCAGCCCCAGTATAATAAATTAAAGTTGGCGCGACCCGACCCGGGTCGTGCCTGTCCCAAGTTTAGGACTAACAACTTTTACATGCGGGCATCTGATGTCGTTCTGTAGATCCTTTATTAGGCTCAGGGGGAGGGGCGATCACCCCCCCCCCCTAGATCCGCCATTGAACAGGAATGTAAAATGTTTATTAAAATTCATAAGAATAGTCTTTTTGACAGATTTTATAATTTTATTAATTAAAGCCTAAAAACATGGAATATAAGAATGAAGTAATTAGAGGGTTAATTTTTTTGGAAATCTAAAATTCTTGGTAGGGTTATATGTGGTTATTCCTGACCAAATATCAACAGCCTTCAATTATTATAAATAAACTATTAAAGTTATTGTTTCCAATTTTGGTATGGAATAAGCACCCTCTGATGGCTATGTATAATAAATTCTTGTACCCAAATTTATAAGCACTTATAATTGAAATAATTATAATTTTTAAGTGACCAGAAATTAGAATCAGGGTAATTATTGGTCAGTCAGTGGGTCATTCCATTTCAAGTGAACCAAAGCAAATTACCTCACCATTTTCTATGTGTTTAATATTTCTCCCAGTAATTATAGTATATGAAAGAAACTTAAATTTGATAATTAAAATTTTTTAATTTTATTCATTATTTTTTTATTAATTTTTAAAGTTCAGATAAAACACAGTTTTTCATCTTATTGACATTCACAAAAATGCTCTTAACTCAGGATAGAAATGAGTTACAAGAATGGGACAGCTATTATTTTATTCAGAATTATATGGGCTTTAATTTAATATCTCACAAAAATAGGTTTTAAAATTTTTTAATTTTTAAATTTTTAAATTTAAAATTTAAATTTAAATTTTAAAAAATTGATATGTTTTAAAAATTTCAAAAAATTCTCATATGTTCTTTAAGTTATCCTTTATATATAAACTAAAAATTGGCTTGGGATCTCAATGGGATCATATTGTTTTTAGATTTTACTTTAGAGATTCTTTTAGAACATTGTACTTAAGATAAAAATCGAATATTTTTATTAACTTATTATTGTACATATATATTGTTACATAGTAAATTTTCTTAAATTTAAAATGATTTATTTAATAAGCTTTGTAAAAAAAAAAAAAAAAAAAAAAAAAAGTAATAAATAATTTTAAAAATAGTATATAATAAAATATACTTTTTTATAAATGAGTAATAAGAACAGTACCTATTGCACAGGGTTTAATCTTGTACATAAACATTTTGATGCTTGAGTCATTTCCTTTTGATTTAAAGTATATGTGCGGCCTGTTACAGTGTTTGGAATCACTTTTGTTAAAATTTGATCTTTGTGTACTTTTAAAATGTCTGGATTTCTGGGAAAAACAAAAGAAGGTGCTGGCCCAGAAGGATGCAAAAAAGTGACCTCAACTTCTTCATTTTGATAATCTTTTGAAATAACATTTGCTAACCACCAACGTCGATCATATTCACAAGTTACATATCCAAATATGTCATTCATAGGTAACGTTAGTCCTCCTTCAGTTACTTCCTGAATGTCATAAATATCACTGAAAGAATAAATTTTAGTCTTTATTTCAGTTTCGCTGTGTGGAATAAATGTATGATATTTTTGAGTACCTTTAATAGCTTCTGCTTCTTGAAACCGACTTCTTAAGAAATCATTTTCCTGTTCATGGTCCTTGTTTGTGCAATAAAAAAACTGTATGTTTGGAATGTTTTGTTCACTCCAATTAAATAACTGAATTGGTGTCATTATTTGGTCTGAGTATGGCCTGTGAAGACTAGCCCGGGCTGCAAGCCGCTTCACAGTACCCCCTAAACCATCGCATGCACTCTTGCCATGAGCTGTGGCAAAAAAGTGCCACTCAGCATTTATTCCAAAATCATTTTTGTGATGACATACATTAACAAAATTCTTCTTATTTTTATATTGTGCAGACGATCCATCAGAGAAATAATAAATTTTTTGTATACTGGGCAAAATATGAGTTTTTAAGAATGTAATTACTCTTTTTTGAAATAAGTGTACTGCTACAGTATTGTGGTTTAAGCATTCAGAAATCAAAACAAAACTTTTATATTTTATTTCACCATGTGCATTGTAATAGACAGCGACAGGATGGACAGTTGCCTGATCATTATTCCAGTGAAAAGATTGAACTTCGTCCTGTACCACAAATGAGTAATTTTCAGAAAAATCCAAATTTATAACAGCTTCATTTTCTTTAACATTTTCTTTCATATAAGTGTAATACTTTGACTGTTGCTGAGCAATAAATGCATGCCTCTTAAGTATAATTAACTGTTCACAAAATCTTTCCACAAATTCATCTACTGTTTTTGTTACAGTTTCGAAGCTGCATCTATCAACAGAAATCCATTGTTTGTATGTGATATTCTCTATCATATCTTCTTCAAAATGATTTATGAGTTTTTGCTTAATATTCTCTATACCAGGACAATTTTCACATACATTTAGCTGACACTTTGAAGTTGCTTCTGAGCACATTATTAGCGATAGACATATTTTGTAATCGCCAAGATTTGTCTCACCATCGATTGGAATATCTTTAAGTTTACCTCCAACTATCATTAATTTTGTGTTCTGGTGTGTAGTACACACACAAACTGAGTGAGTACCACTACCACCTGCCAATACACAATTCTTCGGTCTAAGTTCTGCAAATTTAGAAAATCCAATCTTGTCTATTGGATGCTTCTCTTTGAACCTTTCATATGCTTCCTTCAAATTACAAAGAACCAATCTCTTCTGAACATGTGTACTACTTTTTACATCAATTTTTACAGATACAAAATCTTTTTTACCAGGCATTATACGACTTATTTCATCACTATTATAGAAATTTATTACCTTATCTACTACTGGTTGCTCCAACATTTTCCCTACTTTTGGTTCAGGACAAGACATGATGCCTTTTTCTTTCACTAGGACTTTAGTTTTTCTGGCCATTCTATTACTTACATTAAATTCATCTTGTATTCTTTGGCATGTCCAACTCTTTGGCAATGTGGTTAAAATTAAAAATTGCTCATTTCTGCTTTGTGCACTTTTAAATTTTTCTTTAAGCTGCAATAGAATTTCTGTGTCTGGATCATCTTTAGCTGGATCTTCAATTGCTGTTTTACCTACTAATTCATGTGTCAGTTTTTTCATTGCTTTTCCCAATTTAACTTTACAGTAGCTTGGAGAGAGCATTCTCTTTTTTTTAATAGGTGATTCTTCAATATTAGACAATGATTTATTTAAATAATGTAAGGATTCTTCAGGATTTGTAAAGTCTTCATCAATAGTTGAGGTTCCAGGAACATCTAAGTCTTCTGCTTCCAACATTTTTTTCTCTTTTGATAATTGCTTTCTACAACTGTCACAAGTTTTCATTTCTGGAGTAATACTTGGTTTTATGTGAAGCATCCAATCTTGAACTGGTCTAAGATTTTTTATAGTATTATGGCCCTTTTTTTCAAAAGGATTACAACAGTATATATTGAAATTCATATTTTTTTTAGTTTTCTCAGCCATAACACTTGATGCATTAAAATATATGTATATATTATCTCAAAACAGAATGAAGGTGTTAAAATATATATTAAACATTACTGTACATTCATAGTTATTTAATTAAGAAAAAATAATTAGCCAATATATTATAGAAATTTCCACATCAATTAAAATACTTATCTGCAACTATATTTCAATGAGAGATTGTGATATACTGACTAAGCTATCAATTCAGTTAGCAAGAGTTTACAAGATTCACATCAGAATATGAGAATTAGTATTCTCATTGGTTTCTCTCATAGAGAGCCATGAATCTATTTCAATTTCAAGATTTAAACTACACAATGTACACAAGATATACAATATATCTGCTTGGTTGCAGCTTCAAGTAATACATCTTTTCTGTCTGGTGACAGAGCCAAGACTGGTTGCTTTTAGCAAAATATAAGAAGAAACTCATAGAAATCACATGATCACATAAATCTAAAAATTTATCATTAACTTGACAGAAAATAATTAAAAATCTAATAAATCTCAAATAATGATTTAAAAAGCACTCAAGCTGACAGCTTATCAATAAATAAAAGGTTAATTTTGACAGGAAATAATTATAAGAGTAATAAAAATTTTTAAACTACTTTAAATTCAATCAAGCTGTCAACTTGTCAAGAAATAAACATTAATTTAATAATAAATCAATATTAAATAGTTCTAAATTATTATTTTGCTCATAAATATCAATCAAGAGATCTCTTTTGACAGTAATTAACCTTGTCAAGGTCAAATCCATTACTGTCAATAAATTTAATTTCTTTATTTAAGGCTAATGCCTAAACATAGATCTTGTCAAAACATGAAAGCAACCTCAGTCTACATATCAAATCCTGTCATGACATGAAAGCTACCATCCTTTCATTCACTACACAGATAATGTGTAGACAGTCTTACTGTTTTGTATTTTTGTTTGTGTAGGTATAAAGAGAAATTCATACTAGGGGTTGGACAGATGAGATTTTTTTTCCCCTTTCTGCTAAATCACAGTTTAAAATGACATAAATTTTTTAATAATATATATATTAAACAATTTACTAAATTATATATATATAAAATTATTTACTAATAAAGATAAAAAAAAATAGTAATTTTTAATATTGCACATATATTCTTCAACACTTATATTACTCTAGAAAGTAGAAAATTTATGTAGCTATATTACTCTAGAAAGTAGAAAATTTATGTAGCATGGATCAGCAAAATATTTATAATAATATGATCCCACTGAGATCCCAAGCCAATTTTTTGCTATTATATAAGCAGAGTTGGGCAAAATACATCGAAAAATCATTTTCGATACAAAATACAAAATACATTAGTTTTAGAAGCTAAAATACAAAATACAAAATACTTTTCGAATTAAGAAAATTCAAAATACAAAATACATGTATTTTCAAAATGCATTTAAAATACAAAATACATTTGAAAATTTTAAAAAGTTTGTGCATAAGATTAGAAGTTTGTACGGGCCATTCCGGGCACAGTCAGCTGGCCGGTTTCGGGCCAATTTTTACCCACAGCACTCGGGCTGGCCCCGACCGGACCTGTTATTCAGTCGTTCCGGGTCGGGTATAGGGTTTATTTCGTTCTGGAGTGTAAGCTCAAATGGACCTCGTCATCATTATTTAGGGTCCCAAGCTTTACTGTTTACGACAGACTCGGCCCGGACCTCACTTATTCATACCAAAACCGGATCGGGACTAGACTTCATTCTTCCTAAAGGACTGCATTAGCCTCAAATTTAATTATTGGTCCTGACCAGCCTGTATAAAAATCATTGGCTCATCCCATCTTGGCGTGGCGTACGTGCAAAACACTTAAATCTGACCCAATCCAACAATTTTTTACAAAATATTTATGTATTTATAAATTGTTATAATTTTACAATTAAAAATTTTTATTTTATTATTTAAAAGATTAGTAATATATTTCTGAGTAACAAAAATAAAGCACAGTAAAATGAACTGTGAATCTGTCTATAAATCTAAGGCTAATGTGTTGATTCATGCAAATTGCAAAATAAATTTAATAATAACGAAAACGAATACAACACATTTAGAACAAACTGTGTAACCTGCTAAGAAGAAAACCTGTCTACAATGGATTTTTTTCCCTTCGATCATGTGCGAATCTGGCTTAGAAGATTTTACTGTACAGCATTTTCCAGATTTTTAAGTTTTAAGGCATGGAATAGAGATTAACGATATTATTTTTAGCTAAAACACTTACATAAAAATAAAGATTAATTTAAGAAATTAATATCACAGTCCAAAATGCTTTTTAAAAACGAAGTCTATAGACACGATAAAAAGCTGATATAAGTATTTTTGGTCAGAGTTCCTCGTATAAGATGATTTTTAACCATATCGATACAAAAAATTATATTTTCTTAAAATTTAGTTCCCCCCGGGCTAATCGAGTGTTTGTAAGAGCGGGGCTTGACCAAACCTTTTAACTTTTATAATCGAGCAGGGCTTATTACGAGATTTTACCTTCATATCAAATGTGTTATGGGCTGGATGCTTAACTTTTATACTTCGCCGGTTCAATAATGTTTGTTTTGTATCGAAATGGGCCGGATTAAAAAGATCTTTGTACGGGTTGGACCAGACCCAACAATTTCGGCTCGTGTAGATATCTTATTAGTGTTTGCAAAATTCAAAACGCTAAGGATAATAGCTTTTTAGCTCGGTACTTTATAGGCCGGCTAAAAGATCTTTCTATGGCTTGGAGCGGATTTATAATTTCGGTCCATATAAACCTCTTATTAGTCTTATTAGTGCAACTGTAAGACATTTGTGTTACACTGATTAAATTCTTTGAAATTATAAATTATTGAAGTAATAAAGCAAAAAAAAAAAAAAAAGATATAAAGAAAAAAAATCAATCTATGGGAGAATATGCTTTATAAACGAAGAATACTTACAGACAAAATTATCAAATGAATATAAAATGCGTAATTTTTTCTTGGATATAATTCAGTTTCATTTTGCGCAAAAAGTAAAGTGTTATCAAAATAATTCACAACTCAAATCTATGTTCAGAAATTACGTTTGACCTTCAAGGTGGGGGGGAGGGGATCTTAATTTAGGAATCACTAAATAAATTTCTTTTTGGAAAATTTTTAATTCAGGATCGATCGAAACAAATTTTTAATTCCGAATTTCGGTGATCAGTACTAACAATTAATAGTAATAAATAACAAAACATGAAGTTTGAGGACTTTCAGTGCATTCATTTTTGCTAAAATCCAGAAAAATGTAGCATAGCAGCGCCACATGTTGAGCGATTTACACCAACACTTAACAACTTAATATAACAGTCTAACTAAATCTGAAATTCGATGAAAATTCGAGCATTAGTACTTGAGATAGAACTAATGCAGAAATCGGGAAAAATGTAGCATAGCAGCGCCACCCACATGTGGCGCGATTTACATCTAAAGTTAATCAGCAGCAACTTATGTTAACGTGTTACGGAATTTGCAGTTTGATGAAAATCCATACATTAGATCTTAAAATACATTTTTTTTTATTTTATTTATTTATTTATTTATTTATTTATTATTATTGAAGTCGTGAAAAATACAGCATAGTAATACCATCTCTTGGAAGATTCACAACAACAATAACTAATCTACAACAACTTATGTCCACATCTAACTGAATCTAAAGTATTATTAAATTTAGTGCATTAGTTCTCGAAACAAAGAGCCTCAAATTTTTTGTCACATACAAACTCACAAACAGACATTTACTAAATGCAATTAAGGGTGTATTTTGTTAGTCCATGGATCTTTTGTATGTTGATGAGACCATATGTGAGTGAATCATGGCAAGAGAAAAATATTCAAAAAATTTCAAACTAAATTTCTTTATTTAAACTATGTTAATTAAACTATTGCATTAGAAAACTTGTTAAAAATGAACTAAAATGAGCACAGCTCATATCCGCCTCTAAGGCACACAAACACAAAAACTTTCTTAAAAACACTCATCTCCATCCAACTCTGGGGAAAAAAACAACAATTCTCATAAGTGCCATTTCATTGATGCTACCATCACTACTGCCAGGCTAGTGCTACCCCATCTCACCAACAGCTTGGTCTTTAAATACTATCAAAAATGAAATCAGTTAAAGTTAAAGTCAACTTGATTAATTACAGTTACAGTCAGACACAAAAATTATGCAAAAACTAAAGCCAGTTTAACTGGACACACCCACTTACCATGTCAAAGCTACAGTTAATTATTTACAAGTCCAGCATTGCAGAGTTTCTAAACCAGCAGTGGCAACAATCATTTGTTTACATTTGACAACCTGTCACACCACTGCAAGTTGCAGGTAACACTTGCAATTACATTTGCTTTAATAAATATATTGCATAATTTATCTTTAGGAAACTTTAGCTGTTATACTTTAAATCTTTTATTCAAAACAGTTTATGAAACTTCATTAAATTTATAAAAGCACTTTGAAAATAAATAGCATGTTTTAAGTAAACAAACATATTTTAAAAACATGCATGCTAATTGGTTATGGAGAGAACTGGGAAAACTAATTGGGATAAAACATTTCTTTTTTCTACTTTATTATATTTGCATTTACTCTACTTTATAATTATAATGGAAAAATGGTTAGAAAAAAATTTTTTTTAATTAAACATAACACATGGCCCCCTTTTCCCAGAATCTCTCCTCAACCAAATAGCCAATTCTTATAAAAAGAAAACTTATCACCTGGCAATGCCTTAGTGAAAATATCTGCTACATTTACATTACCAGAAACATATTTTAAATTGAATTTCTCTAAATTTTCTTTTACAAAATAAAACCTTGTATTAATATACTTTGTCCTACTATTTTCTATATGATTCTTTGAAAAACTAATTGTACTTTGATTATCACAATGAATGACAGGTTTATTTGGCATTAAATTCAAGAAAAGAAAGTTCTCTATTATCCTTAATAACCAACATAGTTCTTTTACACAATCAGATAAAGAAATGTATTCAGCCTCCATGCTTGAGAAAGCTGTACATTTTTGCTTAGTGGAACTCCAGATAATTGGTACTTCATCTACAAATATAACATAACCACTTACTGATTTTCTATCAACAATATCTGAAGCCCAACTAGCATCTGTATAAATATTTAAATTACAGTTTGATATCCTGGATAACTTCATTGCCAAATCTTTTGTATTTATGACATATTGCAAAACCTGATTTAAATATCTCCAATGAGTATAAGATGGATTACTTGAAAATTGGGCGAGAGCTATTACAGCAAACTGAATATCAGGACGTGATCTGGAGGCAAGGAATAACAAACATCCTATTAACTGTCGATAGGGAATATTTTCTGCTTTTTCATCAGTATTTGCTGTATTCAGCATTACTCCTGGGGTTAAGGGCAATTTACAATTTATTTTTGGCACTTTAAAAATCTGTGCTAGTTTTTCAATGTAGTCTCTTTGATGCATGAAATACTCGCCATTTATTTCTTCAAAATTTACCCCTAAGAAATGTCTAATTGTTCCCAACATTTTTATTTCAAATTTAGACCTTATTAATTTTATAACTTCCTCTAACACTTTTCTGTTTTCTGCAAAAATTGCAAAGTCGTCAACATAAACCAATACTATTAATTTTGACTTAAAGGTATAGATACAATTACAATCCTCTATTTTATTAAAACCTAACTCAGCAAATGTGTTATTTAACTCCAGAAACCATTCTCTTCCTGCCTGGTGTAACCCATAAAGGGCTCTCTTTAATCTCCAAACAAAATTTTCTTTCCCTTTCTCAATAAAACCCTCAGGCTGTTCGACATAAATTAATTCAGTCAATTTAGCATATAAATATGCCCCCTTTATATCTAAATGCTCACAAATCCAACCCTTCAAAACAACTAGAGTTACAAAGAAAAATCGTAGTAATGAGAATGAGACGACTGGTGAAAAAGTGTCAAAGTAATTTATCCCCTCTACCTGTCTGAATCCTTTAGCTACATAGCGAGCTTTAAAATTTTTAATTTTTCCCAGTGCATCCTTTTTAACAGTATAAACCCATTTTGCTCCTAAAACTTTACTCTTTTCAGGGCGCGGGACTAATTCATAAACATCTCTATCATTAAGGGTTTGTAGTTCAATTTTCATAGCATCTACCCATTTCCCCTTTTCTGGCATTTCCTGGGACTCTTTATAATTGACGGGAATTTTTATTTCTATACAATGTGCCTCAGCATCAGACTCTGAATTTTCATCATTATTTTCTAAGTTATCAGTGAGCAATTGTGGATTTGTAATGCTGTCTGGCTGACTTTCTGAACTAGGCTTAAAATCAAAATTTACAGGGTGAAAAACTAAACCTTTATTTTTACAGTAAGTCTCAATTTCCCTTTTACTTCTTAGCCGAACTTTATCCTCAGGATAATAATAAACATCTATTTGACCAGCTGATGCCCCTTTCTGTCTAACTTTTTCTACCCTTTTCCATTCTACTGGAGGAGAGCCCTCAGAACTTACTACAGTTTCGCCCTCTTCATCCTCAACAGCAGAGTTTAATTTAAACTTAACATCTTCTCTTTCCTTAGTTTTCATTCTATTATACAAACACCCTTCTACTATCTTGACATGCTTTGTTTCTTGAACATTTGTAGTGCCCGGATACCAAATTTTATACCCCTTTGTACCTGACGCATACCCAATTAATATGCCCTTTTTTGATCTAGCCTCTAACTTATTAGTGTACCTTTTGGGTATATGCACAAAAGCTAAGCTTCCTATTACTCTTAAATGGCGAACAGAAAATGGTCTACCCATCCAAACATTTAATGGAGCCTTACCTCCCAATTTTGCATGAGGACATCTATTTCTCAGGTAGTTATGTGTTTCCACAAGTTCAGCCCATAAACCACGGGGTAGTTTTGCCTGTATTAACATAGATCTTACCCCTTCCATTAATGTACGATTGTACCGTTCGGCAATGCCATTACTTTGAGGTGAATATACATCTGTTCGCTCATGTCTGATACCTTCTTCTACTAAATAAGTCTTAAAATGATCCGATAAAAATTCGCCGCCACAGTCCGTTCTTAATCTTTTAATTTTCTTACCCGTCTGCTTTTCCACATAAGCTTTAAAACCTTTGAAATAATTAAAAACCTGGCTTTTATGTTTAAGGATATAGACAAAAGCATAACGAGAATGATCATCTATTATGCTCAAAAAGTACCGAGCTCCGCCCATGGAAGGTTCAGGGGAAGGACCCCAAAGATCAAGATGTAATAATTCTAAAATTTTCCCTGTCTTTATCTCATCTATAGCCGGAAAATTCTGCTTTGTGCTTTTGGCAAAATGGCAAGAGTCACAGACTAAAGCTTCTTCCTTAAGTTTATCTAACCCCACAACATTATTGGTTTTTGAAAATTGAACTAAATTTTTAATGTTTAAATGCCCATACCGTTCATGCCACAATTTCAATTTATTACTATTTACCACGTTTACTTCATGTGAGGTAATACAGTGTGCTTTCAATACATAAAATTTATTTATCAAAGGTACTTTCAAAAACTGCACATTATTTAAATATAAGATTGCACAAGAATTATCAAAAACAACACTAAAGTTCATTTCTGTCAAACTTCTAATAGAAATTAAATTTCTAATCATTAAAGGTGAATAGTAAACATTTGTAAGTGTTACCTGCTTTGTAGTACCACCTGATTTTACCTCCAAAGAAACAGGGTTGTTAAATACCCGGGTTTTTTCAGAAAAAACCCAACCCACTGGGTTTTTTCAGGGTTTTTGGGGTTTTTTCAGGGTTTTTGGGGTTTTATCAGGGTTTTTCGGGTTTTTTCAGAGCTTTTCGAGGTTTTTTTTTTTTTTTTTTTTTTTTTTTTTTTTTTTTTTTTTGGGGGGGGGGGGGGTTATGGGAGGTGGTTCAGAATGCTTGAAAAAAAAAATGTACTTATTACTAAATTTAAAGTAGCTAATTGATTACAAATATACATAAATCAATGACAGTAATCAAAATTATGCTTTGCTTTTAGATAAATTGATTATTAGTAATAATTTATAAATTATTTTTTTTATTACTAAATAATAGAATAAGCCAAGTAATTCTACATGTCTACATAATTCAATTAAGATTCTAAGCATATATGGTATTTTGTTATGGGTTTCTATTGTATAACATAGAACACATTACACATCAAAGTATTTTTTTAATGGGAAAAAATTTGTTTGTGTTTCTTACACATGCTACAGAGATTAACTAACAATTATTTCTTTTAAAAATTGTGATGGTATACTAATTAGGACATTTCTTTGGGGTGAGGGATGATGGTTATAAATTTTATGAGTTGTGTACTGATATTAAGAATTATATTACAATACATTATACATGTAATATAAATACATTATATATGTAATTTAAAGTTGAAATTTTGAAAAAACCCACTTGGGTTTTTTCCTGGGTTTTTTCAAGTGGGTTTTTTAAGAAAAAACCCGCCCGGGTTTTTTGGGCTGGGCAAAATCATAACAACCCTGCAAAGAAATGTCTCCAACACCTTTAATTTCGACCGATCCTCTTGCAATGCTGGCCTTGCTACTGAAACACCTAAAATTAGAAAACAAATTTTTATCATTGCAAAAACAATCTGTAGCCGCAGAGTCCAACAAAAATTCTGTGCAGGCATCTTCGGTGACTAAGGCTGCTACAAAATGGGCACTTCTCGATTCAGTCTGGGAACAACGTCCTTGTTTTACTTTCTGACGGCTGCCTCTGCGAGAAAAGTTCGGAATATATCTCTTACAGTCTCTCATTAGATGACCTTGTAATCCACATTTAAAACATCTTGATTCAGGCTTGACATGAGGACTTCCACTTGAAGATACGAGGGCTTTACTCTCTAAATATTTTGGCATCTCGGATAATTTATTAACTTGTCTGTCATACTCTGCCAGTAGTAAAGGACGAATACTATCAACTGTGAAATCCTTATCAGGCAACTGATATAACTGCATAATCAAATTTTCATAACTGGGCGGTAAATTTTCGATTACTTGATAGGCAACTTCATCAACAGGCACAACCTTCCCAACTTGTTCTAAGTCTTTTACAGCTTCAAGCACTCTATTAATGTAAGAGCTCATGGTTTCTGCTTGATTAAATTTTATTTCCATACATTTTCTTCTAAGTGAGGCAACTCTAGCTCTTGACGAAGGTTCGTATGCAGCTTTCAGAAGTTTCCATGCTTCAAACGGATCTTTTGCTTGGTAAACTGTGCTTTTAATTTCTTCGTTCATACTTAGACAAATCAGCGCCAGTGCTTTTTGCGATCTTAATTTAATTTTCTCTTCGTCGATCACCTTTCCAGCTGTATCTACTTTTTCTTCTAATTTGTCCTCAGTTGATATAAATTCATGTAGACCTTGGCTACACAGTAGCATGTTGACATTAAATGTCCAAGCCTTAAAATTATCTTGACCCAACTTTGGGAAGGACATTGTTGGAGTATCGGCCATCTTCAGCATTATGTATAACAACAGAGCAATATATTTTCTATTTAGTAGCAATATACACTTATCTTTAAGTAGCTGATTCCATTAAAAAAATAACCAAGCACGCACATCTGCTACCACTGTTAGTCCGTGGATCTTTTGTATGTTGATGAGACCATATGTGAGTGAATCATGGCAAGAGAAAAATATTCAAAAAATTTCAAACTAAATTTCTTTATTTAAACTATGTTAATTAAACTATTGCATTAGAAAACTTGTTAAAAATGAACTAAAATGAGCACAGCTCATATCCGCCTCTAAGGCACACAAACACAAAAACTTTCTTAAAAACACTCATCTCCATCCAACTCTGGGGAAAAAAACAACAATTCTCATAAGTGCCATTTCATTGATGCTACCATCACTACTGCCAGGCTAGTGCTACCCCATCTCACCAACAGCTTGGTCTTTAAATACTATCAAAAATGAAATCAGTTAAAGTTAAAGTCAACTTGATTAATTACAGTTACAGTCAGACACAAAAATTATGCAAAAACTAAAGCCAGTTTAACTGGACACACCCACTTACCATGTCAAAGCTACAGTTAATTATTTACAAGTCCAGCATTGCAGAGTTTCTAAACCAGCAGTGGCAACAATCATTTGTTTACATTTGACAACCTGTCACACCACTGCAAGTTGCAGGTAACACTTGCAATTACATTTGCTTTAATAAATATATTGCATAATTTATCTTTAGGAAACTTTAGCTGTTATACTTTAAATCTTTTATTCAAAACAGTTTATGAAACTTCATTAAATTTATAAAAGCACTTTGAAAATAAATAGCATGTTTTAAGTAAACAAACATATTTTAAAAACATGCATGCTAATTGGTTATGGAGAGAACTGGGAAAACTAATTGGGATAAAACATTTCTTTTTTCTACTTTATTATATTTGCATTTACTCTACTTTATAATTATAATGGAAAAATGGTTAGAAATTTTTTTTTTTAATTAAACATAACACATTTCGATTCAAACTGCTTATTTTCCGATTTATTTTTAAATTCATTTTTGCTCTCATATGCATCAAACTGGCAAACTGTCTTATTTAGAAAGTACACAAGGTGCCGTGATTGTCGATTCTCTAATAAATGCAGAAAATATTGCAAAATAAGCAATCAAAAACGGCATTTCGAACCGATTTTTCCGAGGCGGGAGATCTGTGGACGAAAAAATGGGTCATACTGAGAAGGTACAATTGTTTATAAATCAAATTCTAATGGATTGAGCGTAAAATGACATCACATGGCACCTTCTACGTCTCTTCAAAAATCCGCTCAGCAAGCTTCATGTTTCTACTTTTAAAAATATGTCTGGAATTGTATCGGGAAATTTCGAGCTGTTGAAGATGGAAAAGTGTTTTTTCGAATACACCCTTAAACAGTGTTTAGAGGCTTGAAAAATATAAATCCATCAAAACCCTGAGGTCGAATGTTTTCACAAATCCAATGCTTTGTTCTGGTAAACATAGAAGGCTGTAAAAAGAGATAAAAGCTTAAAAATGGAAGCGTCAGTTCCGAAGTTATTCTAGGATGTATACATAACTTATATATAAAAGAGTTTATAACCTCGTTCGTTGGAATTGGTTAAAAAAATAATAAATATATTAATTGTGAATGTCTCAATCACTATAATGTAAGCATAGGTATGCTTTATATGAATACTAAATAAGAAATAATTTAATAAAAAGAATATTGCTCAGTTAAACTGACGGCATTGAGCTCACAAGCTATGTACACCAATTGTATATTACAGTCTTCTATTTTCAAGGCATAATGCCCTTCGAAAAACATATTAAGGAGAGAAATAGTCCCCTCCACTTCCCCTCTTTATACTTCACCATCGAATCTCAAAAACTAATCAGAGATACGCCTTATCATACTATAATCCTACATCCAAAATTCGAAGCAAATCGGATTATTTTGATAAAAATCCGTTTATATAATTTAAGAGTATTCCCCATTCCATCCTTCGTACTTAGTCATCAAACCTCCAAAACTATTCAGAGATTCATCTCATTAGAAGAAACCTACATCCAAAATTTAAAGGAAATTGGATAATTCTGCATAGAAGCCCATTTATAAAATTTGAGGGGGTAATCGCTCGTACCCCTCTTTATATTTAAAAAAGAACACCACAACTAATTAGGGAAGCGTCTTATCACTATGAACCTGTATCTAAAATTTGAAGCAAATCGGTTAATTTTGCATAACAAACTGTTTTCCTAAATTAAGAGGGATAGTCCCTTTGATTCCCACTTTATACTTATACAATGAATTACAAATCAGGGAAGCATCTTCTCAGAATGAACTTATATCCAAAATTTGCAGCAAATTGCGTGAAAAACCTATTAACCTAAATAAAGGAGAATGTTATTCCCCCCCCCCCCTTTATAATTATCCAATGAATATCCAATACTAAGCAAGGAGGCACCTCATCAGAATGATATAATATACCTAAAATTTTAATGAAATCTAATAATTTTACATGAAATCCCATTTATCTAAATTAAGAGGGGAGGGATTAGCCCCGTACCCCCTCGTTATATTTATCTAATGAACTCCCAAAATTAATCACGGAGGTGCCCTCATCAGAAGGATACTATACTTAAATTTGAACGAAATCTCATAATTCTGCATGAAAAACTTTTTTATGTAATTTAAGGGGAGGGGTATTAGCTGCTCGTTCTTTTCCCCTTCCTTATACTTATCGAATGAACTCCAAAAACTTATCAGGGAAGCGCCTCATCAGAATAAACCTATATCCAAAATTTCAAGTAAATCGGATATTTTTATCTTGAATTATCGTGTTATATACACACATGCATACATAGATACATACAGAATGTTCTGCACATAAGCTCTTAGGTTTTCATAGCCCGTGAGCTAAAAAGAAATGTTAAATTAACAAGTTAAATGTTTTCGTTTTAAACATATGCATGTTATATTTGTAATAATGAATGCAAATTAATAATTGCTGTTCTAATCTATGTATGAATATACTACTTTTCTCTTAAAGAACTATTTATTGTAATTTGTGTATGATTAATTTGCAAACCAAACGTTAAGCATTTTGCAAATCTCTGTACAATGAACATCGATCTAGGTTGATACATAAATAATCATGGAAACTCCGGGATGCATAAATAACTACAGAATTAATAATATTTTATGGTTATAAATCGTTACAAAATAATGTTTTATTATTATCTTTAATTTTGTTGTAAACAAATATATGCGCATGCCCGCACATTCAAAATCATAAATATTCTTCTAAAAGGGGTATACTTTTGTAATTGACCAAATTTATATTCTTTTTGATATTAAAATTTTCATCTATGAATCTTTTGTTTACGATCTAAACTCAAAAAAAAAAAAAAAAGAAACTTCCATTTCCTACAATAACTTTCATTTTGGTCAGTTACCAGTTTATATTTTCATTGTGAATTTTTTTTTTTTAACAGTACAAAATAAAACATGAAATGAGTAAAAAAAAAAAAAAAAAAAAAAAAAAAAAAAAAAAAAAAAAAAAACTGACAATAATAATTACGAAGTCATGCTAGATAAATGTGTACCTCTAGTAAGGACAAATCTATAATCAAATATGCTTCAAATGTTTATCTTATAACGGTAGATCTTGTTTTTAACATATGACATGCTACCTTAATTTTATCGTTATTATCAACAGAAATTAAAAAAAAAAATCCCATTTAGTATAGCGCTAGCGCAACGTGTACTATCGTAATTCATTAATTCACTTGATACATTATCACCCGGAGCTAAAAAATATCAGCTATTCTTTCACGAGACTTAAACGTTGCATTACATTTCTTTCTACTACTGCATTACAAGTCTTTCTGTAACTCTTCAAAACGCACCATACACAGCAAAACTCTAAATAATTCTTCCTGTTTATAATACAGTAGTTTTTATCATTCTGATAGCAGCGTTATACTAATAAAACCTAGAACTTTAGAATTGTAATGATTCAGCAGCAATGCCTAAGTAAAACAGAAGCATTTATTCTAATCTTTATTGTACCAGCAGTTGAAATGTATGTTTGTATAAACTTCCACAAACGAACCCTATAAGTCAAAACAAAATAGTCATACTTGTAGTATGCTTTTGTGAATCTTACATCTGCAATTTTAACAAAGCAGCTGGAAATCTGCAGAAATGTATTTTGAGTATGAAATGTATTTTCAAAATACAAAATACTTGAGAAAATCATTTCAAAATACATTACCAAAATACTTTCGTTTAGTCGGGTTAAAATCTATATTAATAAAAGAACAAAACGCTCTGTCTGCGTGTGTGTGTGTGTGTGTGTGTGTGTGTGTGTGTGTGTGTGTGTGTCTGCGATGGCTAGAAAAATCTACAGCATGTACGAGGCTCAAAATTTTTTTGAGAGTAGCCCCAAATCTCTCGTGATGCACCTGAGCTTCAGAATTTCGAAATTCTATTTATTAACTGAGTAATTAATTAAATTCCAAAGATCACTCTCATAAAAAATCGCTTTTTTTCTTCTTTTTTTCCCTTCATTTAGTTATGGTTGGTTGATTGCATAAAATTTTCGCATAAATAATTAAAAAAGCTGGAACAGACCTTTAAAATTCATAGACTGGCAAACTGTCAGTTTAAATGATGATTTTTTATCACAGCGGTTGTAAACCATGGAGGAAAAAGATAGGTGGTGGTGAAGTAAACCGAAAAAAGGGTTGCAATATTAAACCATTTATCGCTCAAATTTTAATGTCCCAAACAAAAGCATGTGGAAGGGATTTTGTATTAATAAGACGAATTGAAAGAAATGAATTACAGCTGAAGCATATTTTACGAAGAAATAGTAATTTTTTAAAATGGTCTTCTTTCTATTATATTATTTATTTTAATAAAATGTTTGCTTTTAAAATAGTTGAAATTGATAAATTCGAAATAATTAAATGTCAAAATAAAATTTAATATTGAAAACATTTGATTTGAACTAAAAATTGTATTACTAAAAGTTTTCTTTTTTTTCAGAACTTTTTAATACTTTATAACGTAGATGAAAAATGTTTATGATTTAACAACATATTAATAATTCTATGTAAATATATAAAATATATTTATGAAATTATTCTTTTAAAATCATGCCCGAAAACTTAAATAACAAATATTAGTCTAAAATCTAGATTTCAGAGTGCAGACGATTTTAAGACATTAACGAAAGAATGTTAACTTTTCAAGAAAAATCTTAAATGATGCTTCCATATTGATATTTCAAAGTCATATGATAAAAATAATCACATAATTCTTGCCTATGATTGATATATTTGTACCTTTTATGCATTCCGATCGTGTATTATAGTCAATAAAGGCTCAAAACATTATTTTACGGGTAAATATCAACACTTTAACACGAAACTAACGCAATCGTTGGATACATGTTCCCTCCCGTGTTTCTCATTGCTCATTTTAAGTATTTTTAGAGCTTAATATTAGTTGTTGTTTTTAAAACCGATTTTTCACAAAGTCAGCTACGACATATTTCAGGCAATGCATTTCTGCATGCTTCCAGTTAATGATAAAATCATACAAATTTCAAGTTCGTTTAATATTGTTAATAGGGACCCGAGCAACGCCGGGCGGGTCAGCTAGTACAAAATACAAAATACAAATGTATTTTGAAAATGTATTTCAAATACATGTATTTTCGATACTGCCCATCTCTGTATATAAGTGATAAATTAAGGATCATAAGGGAATTTTTTGAGAATTTTAAATCATATGAATTTTTAGAAATTTAAATTTTAAATTTAAATTTTAAAATTTTTTAAAAGTTATCTTGTGATATATCAAATTGAAGCATATAGAATTATCAATAAAACGGTACTTCCCTTATCTCCATATCACAATTTTAATCCGAGATATGAGTATTTTTGTAAAAGTCAAAAGGCCAAAAAACTGTATTTTTTCTAAACTTTAAAAATCAATAAAAAAATAACTAATCAAGATAAAAATAAATAACAGATCATTTTTTAATGTTCTGAAGTAGAAATTTAAGGCTACCAAATTTTATAAAAATCTAAAGCCATGAGGGAAAAAATTAATTAAATTTTGGATCACTTGAAATGGAATGACTCCAGTATCATTTTTTATATAAATAGAACAATCACAAAAATGTACTAATAATGATATTGTTAGTACATTTATCATTGCATCTGTATAAATGCATTTGAAGTAAAATGTATCTACATAAAGTATAATTAATAACATTGACATGTGACGTGTTATTTTGTTTTTAGATTTTAATTAAATGTGGTCCGACGATGATTTATCTAAAGCTTTTTGAGCCTGCCTAGTTCAATGGCTGCAGAAAACATCATACCAGAACTGTCATGGCTTTGTGCGCTCTTGTTTCTAGCTGTAGTGATCGTCATGGTAATAGCCTGTGTTTGCTTTAAAGATAACGAAAAGTAAGTTTTTTTCTATTTATTTTAAATATAGTATTAAAAAAATTGGGTACAACTTGGTTATCTTGTTGACCAATTTTGCCGAATTATACAAATCCAGGGTTACAAAAAAGCCGGCTAAAATTATAAAAAGCCAGGCCAGTGGCTTTTATTAGTTTTAACTGGCTTTTTTTTGGCCAAAATTGGCCTTTTTTGGCCATAATTGGCTTTTATACAGTGAAGCATTTTAATTATAAGCTACACATTTTTAAGTGTCTTTTAACTAGTTTTAATGATGTTTAATTTACTTTGAGTTTAATAAATTTATTTTTTTAAATGAACAATTGGGATTTTAATTATGATGCATTATGAGAAATTGGATTATAACCTAATTTTTCAATAATGAAGACATTAATACTAGAATAACACATTTGATGGAATTGCTAGTGGTTTATAGTCAGAATTGCAAATATGTCAGCTAAGCTAAATTATAAAATGGCCATAACAAGTCCTTTTTCTGATTTACATTGACTTTTAATCCCACCCCTGTTTTTCCATTTTTACTGCTTTAGAAAATTAGAGGACAATGGTACTTAGTTACATGTTTTATTACTTAACTAATTTAAAATTTAAAATGTCATGTTTTATTCCTTATAAGCATTTAAAATGATACATATAAAAAACACCATTTCTCACTATTGAAAATAGTATTATGAATTATGCATAATTTCATAATATATTACATTTCACAAATTATTTCAGTATTCTCAATTAGCATATGCATGAATATATTCATGCAAGAGGGCATATATGCACTTTTAAATAATAAAGAGCTATTCAAAATTTTATTATTATTATTATTATTATTTAATTTTATAATTATGTATTAAACTTTCTTTAAATACTGAATCCTTCGTAATTTCTCTTTCAACATTGTTCATGCTATGACTTAATCTATACATATTGACCTGCAAGAATGTTTTCATGAATGCTTTGATGTCTTACATCTTGTCATAATTCAATCAAATATAATTCTTAAGAATGTGTTATACAAGTAGAACCATGAAATATAGAAGTTTAAAACACATTTTTTGAGTATATTTTCTTTTTTCCAAGATTTATATATTTTTTCAGACATAATGCCTTTACAGTTGACTTCTGGCGATTATAAAGACTTATTTGAAAAATTAAATAGAAATTTATAACCTTTTTAGTAGTAAATAATTAAAGATGTATTAAAAATAAATAAATCCAAATTTGATATGAAAATGATACAAATTAGCACTTTAAAAATAAAAGCCAGCTTTTTTAAATTTTAGCCGGCTTTTTTTAAGTGGATAAAACCAAAAAAAGCCGGCCGGCTTTTTTTAGCCTGGCTAAAAGCCGGCAACCCTGTACAAATCCCCAAACTGTTTGCCAAATTACATAAATTGACATAATTTTTATTTTAAATAACAGAAGACCAAATAAATTAGTAAAACATAATAAAAAATACACATAAAAAGTTAAATTAAAAATCACTTGATGACGGAACAAACACATGTATCATAGTTAATATCAATTGAATGTGACATTTATAATCATCCACTGTTGTCATGTAATTTTATAGTTCGGTGATAATTTTTTGGTCCACGGGATAACCAAGCAGTACCAAATATTGTAAAACTGTGAAAAAGTTTGAATCTTGTGTGTTTTCATTTTCAATTATTAAAAAGATCAATAACTATTTTGCTTTGGAATCCTACAAAAGTTCTAATTTTCAGCCAATTTCTGAAACTTTCCTTTTTTGGCCATGATAAAACTTTCTTACCCTGGTTGTTCTAATATATTAAATTTAATTAGTTTAACTGTCTTGACAGTTATGAATGAATGAAATGAAATATTAATTTATTTACTAGGCAGTAGCTCAAATGTAAAATTGGATGCATTCCTACTCTATGTAAACTGAGTTGCATCGATAATGTTCATCGCAAAAAAGCATAGCATAGCACCCGCACCTCATAAGAGTTGAGTTATAAAGTCAAAATTCAATTAGCATAGTTTTTTGCAGTGAGCATCATGTATATTAAATTTGCTAAATTCCAGTGGTGTCTATCCCCCCCCCCCAAACCCAATGACTCAAATTCCCCCCCCCCTTCCACACACACACACACACACACAAAAAAAAAAAAAAAAAAAAAAAAAAAATCTTCACACTTTAACACTAACCTTTCCCTTTCCCTAAAAAGAATATCAATTGTAAAATATATTCTACTTATATTCTACTGCACCTTCAAAAGATAGCGAGTTGAGCATAGCAGAATGACTTCTTATTGCCCTTATCTAGAATTTAAAGAAAGAAAACACAGGAACATTTCTGGAAATTAAGTGTTGAAGAAATTTAAAAAATGATATTTAAAAAATCAAGAATTTTGTAACAGTAAAAAAAAAAAAAAAAAAAAAAAAAATTTAAAAATTTTCTTTTAAATGTACCTTTTCTCAAATTCCCCCCCAAAACTAAATTGTATGACGCATCTTGCGTCATTAAACCCCTCTCTGGGCACCCCTGCTAAATTCCTTCCCTTAGATGCTAAGACACAGTTCTAGAAATTGTAATAAATACAACATGACATAACAGTGCCACTTCTTGGGCTATATACATCAAAACTTTACCTACACTCGTTTATGTCAATTATTGTAATTCAATAAATGTGCATTGTTATTGATTTAAAATAGACACAAAATATGCAGAGATAACATTGATTTAGAGCTAGTGCAGTTGCATTAAGGACATCTTGAAATCTCCATAAAAAAAACTGAAGTAAAATATATTTCATGATTCAAAATTATGACCCAATTTAATTGCATGCTGTGCTTTATTTATTAATTATAATCAAAGCTCAAAGGGAACTACTTGGTTATCCCATCGACCAATTTTGCCAAATTATACATGTTGACATAATTTTTATTTTAAATAACAAAAATAAATAAATAAATAAATAGAATATTAATAAAAATACAAATAAAAAGTTGAAATAAAAATCACTTAATGACATTTTAAACACTTATATCATGTTTAATGTAATTGAATGTGACATTCACGATCATCCATTATTGGTACTTAATCTTATAGTTTGGTGATAGTTTTTGATTGACAGGATAACCAAGTTGTAATTCTCAAAGATAAAAAATTTTAATTGTATTTTTTTGTAAATTTTCTGAATTTTAAGTATGACGACAGTTACTCCCCAATCTGTTGGTTACTAGTATTAGTAAATGTCATTAATTTAAAAGTAATTATTGTTTTTCTTATCTGTTAAACATTTTTCGTTGTGTTGTAATATCAATAATGATAATAATAATGGAAAAAAATAGCATAACATGGATTTTAAAAGACAACCTTTTTATCTTCTAGGCCTCAAGAATATGGTACTGCAGGAAGGTTATCTATTACACGTGATTCTCCAGTTTTGCATTTTCAGGTAATTTTAGCCCTTTTTCTGTAATTTCTCTGCCTGTATATATAAAATTATATTACAAATCTGACAATGATGGAATCCAATATAATTTTGTTGAACATCTATACTGCATATTCATATTGTCAGATAATCGGATACAGTGTAACAAATCTGGGACAAACCCTTACAACAAAGATTTTCAATCAATCTTACAATTGCTCCAATAAGGTGGAGCCACATTAGGCTTAATTTCGAGATGTGCATGAGAAAACTTATCTGCCTAAATACAAATCTTTTTCTACCTGAAATCCTTTTTGTTCAACATAATTTTCAATAAAAGATTCAAAACTAACAAAATTTCATTGATTTACGCTGTTAAAAAAAGATTTCAGAAATAGAGTTGTAGACAACCATTGTGTATAGCGAGTAATTCCTTTTTGTACGTCATTCATTGAAAAAAACTAAATCATGGAACTAGATGTAACCCGAAGCTATTCTGCTTCTGCTTATTCGTGTGATGTCAGCTGCAGGTACACAGAAGAAAAAGAGCAACAGGTGTGGAGAAAATTTGGTACTACTCTGTTATCCCATCGACCAATTTTGCCAAACTAATAGCCAATTTACATATATTGACATAATTTTTATTTCAAATAGCGAAAAAACAAATAATTAGTTGAATATTAATAAAAATTCAAATAAAAAATCTTAATAAAAATCATTTAATGACACTTTAAACACGTGAATCGTATTTAATGTCATTGGATGTGACATTCATGATCACCCATTATTGGCATTTAATCTTATAGTTTGGCGATAATTTTTTGGTTGACGGGATAACCTAGTAGTACCGAAAATTTTAACATTGCCTTCCTTTAGTTTAATATAGTCTTTTTTGGAGGGTGTTCTGTAAATTTGTTTAATCTGATATATGATGCAAAGATAATACAGAGAAAAAACATGATAATCGAACTTGATTATTGAAGCAATTTTGAATTGAGACATGTTTTCCATTTTTCAATGAGTGAATTATTTATTGATTGATAAGGCATTTTATTTTATACTTTTAAGTGAATTCATAAAAGGACTAAAAATATATGTATATATATTTATACTGTTATTATTAAATTAATTTCTTTGAAACATTGCATAGCTTTTTTTAATCATTTATTGGATATTTTACATATTATATATAATAATATAAATATTAATACACAGTAGACTCCCTCAAATCCCCAACCATGAAATCTGCATATAATTTATGAATATAAACAATGAAACATTCTGTTCAGATAGAGGGACTAAATTTTATATCAATTCCATATATATTTTAATTTGTAATTTTTGTTAATATTACTGAATTCATGTTTTATCACAATAGAACTATAAATTTATATCTGACAAAAATCAAGATATTGCTGATATCATTAGTAATCACGATATTCTTACCAAATATATTTATGTATTAGTTGAGCTTTTTTGGTTATTAAGTCTGGCTAAACCTGAAATAAGACTTCTTTATTTTATAATTTTGATGTGAATTAGGCATGTACCTTTATGAGGCAAGTTTCATTGAATAATATAGGAAAAATATATTTCATCTTTATAATGAATATTTAAATAAATTTTGTTGATTATTAACTTGATCTTTGCTTTTAATATTTTAATCATTTTGAAAACTATCTAAATTTTTATTCTTTTAGTTTATTACTTATTTTAATATTTTATTACATTGTGAGCATTCATTATAGTTTTGATTGCATTATTAATTACATTCAAATGACTGTTTAAAAAATATAAACAAAGCAATGACCAGAAAGCCACAACGTTCTAAAATCTGCACAACATCTGCTCCTAAGCTGATTATATTTGAGGGAGTTAACTGTAGTTACTATATAAATAATATGCATATAACTTCCTTTCTTTCCTCTTTACAGCCTAAAATGGGAGCAACGCTTTCGATCAGTTCCAGGCACAGTGACCTTAGCTCTGATGATGGCATACCCAAGAGGTAAACAGAAAACATCTACATTATTATCTGTTAGGATGCCAAGAATAGTGATAAATGATAATGCTTATTACAGCATAATATTATTATTATTTTATTTTATTTTTATTATTATTATTAATATTATTATTATTATTTTTTTGCTGTAACTGCATAATTAATGTTATATAGCTGGAATATTTAAGACAATTGGTCACCTGATAATAATAAGGTTCTATCTGTGTTTTTGAAAAAAATGACTTACTGATACAGAAATGTTCTATTTGTATCTATGAAGCCATTTTTGCATCAAAATGATGTTATATATAATTTAAATGTGGTATAATGATTATGTTATGACACCATTTTAATCCAGAAATGCCTTCATAGATACAAATAGAACATTTCTGTATCGATAAGTCAGTATTTTCAAGAACACAGATAGTTTTATTATTCTCAGGTGACCAATTGGTGAGGTTTTGTCTAAAAACTATATAATCTGTACAATATTAAATAGGTAAAACAAAACACTTTCAAGGATGATTTCTTTAAAAACCGTATCTCAATTAATTTATTTATAGTTTTTAAAAACATTTTTCAAATATGATCCCATGGTTGAAACATTTTCTTATTAGGTGCGTTCGTAATTATGTAAATACAAAGCACCTATTGTTGTCGCTCAGTCCGTCCGTCTGTCCGTCTGCGTATAACAACGCAAAAACTACCCAACCGAATCGTATGAAATTTAAAATACATAATTATTACATAATTTTGTCGAGTCATTTCAAATTTTATGAAAATCGGATGGATAGATCAATTACAGGGACAATCAAAAGGATTCCGTTACATTACGGTGAATGGGGAAAAAAGTTTCAAATGCAATTTAATCGTTTGAAATTTAAAACGTATATTTATTACATAATTTTGTCGAGTCATTTCAAATTTTGTGAAAATCATATGGATAGATCAATTACAGGGACAATCAAAAGGATTCCGTTACATTACGGTGAATGGGGAAAAAAGTTTCAAATGCATTTTAATCGTTTGAAATTTAAAACGTATATTTATTACATAATTTTGTTGAGTCATTTCCAATGTTATGAAAATCGGATGCATTGATCAATGACAGGGACAATCAAAAGTATTCCGTTACATTATGGTCAATGGGGAAAAAGTTTCAAATGCATTTTAATGGTGTTACACTCATTTGAATATAACAGAATTGACATGAATCTATGAAATATGTACTAAAAAATACATTTTGTACAATCTGTGATGCAAAGAATATTTATTATTAAATTACAGGGCCACACAAATGTATTCCACTAAATAATGTTATACGGGGAAATTGTTTGGGGGGGGGGGGTGTTTTAATTATATTAAGCTACTTCACGTTTTATGAATAAGATATACGTTAATGAAGTATAATAAAAATTACTCCCTGCATATTTACAGAAACACAAAGATTTCGACCACTATACTGTATCCAAAGTACGCTCTACTATATCAGCAAGATCTGACTATTTTAAAACTTCGTTATCAATGAACGCACCTCATTTACTACGCTTTACGTGCAATTTCCAACTTGTTATTATTTGGCATGAGGAAAGGGGGGCAAAAAAGAAAAGAGGTGAAAGAGCCTCTGTGATATACAAGTTTTGCATGATAAAATATAATAAAGAGTCATTTATTTTTACAAACTATCAGATTCATTGACTGCCCAGTGTCACCTAATGCAGGGACAATAGGTTTAAAAGAATTGTTTTCTGAGATTATTTTAAAAACAGTAGATTCTGGTTGTTTCAGACATTGCTTAATAAGGACCAAATAATTTATTGGGCCAAAGTGTTAAAAACAAAATTGAAAAATACCATTCAATTTACTCTATAATTAAGGCAACTGCTTTATTGGGGTAAATCATGCAAAACTGGTTTACCCCAAAACCCTCTTTCATCTCTTTTTATCCTTTTCCTCATGCCAAATAATAATAAGAAAATGTTTGCAACCATGAGCTCACATTTGAAGAATATTTTAAGAACTATAAAATAAATTAATTGAGATATAGTTTTTAAAGCAATCATTCTTGAAACTATTTCTTTTTCGCTATTTGATATTGCAAAAATTAAAATGGTGCAATGCTTTTAAAAGTTATTATTTTTAATTTTTATAAAACAATTTAATTGTTCAGGTAGTTGTGTCAATCAATATATCAGTTTTAGCTTGGTGGAGAGAGCTTACTGAATGGTTTAAGCACAACAAGCCCCACCTATATCAATATATCATCAACATTATTCACAGAATGTTTTTGTTTTACAATATATATAATGTCGTGTTCCAACCTGATTTTCTCAGGGTATAATACATTGCCTGTGCAAGTCATTTTTAATGAAAGTTGTAATAGATTTTTTAAATTTTGATGCATTTTTTAAAAATTGCCCCATATTAAAGCCAAAAAGAGTTTTATTTGAAAAATATCAAATGTGGATTCAAATAAAGTTTTGAAATTTATAAAAAGCAATATTTTATCCGTATTAGTCACATGTTGCAGTTAAGGG